>JABXWE010032117.1:0-10768 GCA_014611495.1 Limonius californicus | reverse complement strand
TTGTATTTCAGTTTTGTCAATTTGATTTCAGAAAGCGTCATTTGTATTTCAGTTTTGTCAATTTGATTTCAGAAAGCGTCATTTGTATTTCAGTTTTGTCAATTTGATTTCAGAAAGGGTCATTTGTATTTCAATTTAATCATTTTTAAATTAGAAATCGTCATTTGTATTTTCGAAATCGTCAAATGTATTTCAGAAACGCTTATTTGTTTACTTTGTTGTCATGGAAAATATTTTGTTTGTTTATTGTAAAAGTTGAGTGAATTCAGTGTACTGTCTGAATATAATTTATCTTTTTGGCAAATGGAACTAAAAGATAATTGTGCAATATATCGAATGTCGATGTTAAGAAAACCTGTATTAAGCTTGCAACCATGCGGACATCTTTTCCACGAAGGCTCCGTTAAATTTATATTTGTTGAAGCAGAAGACAATGTGGAAGAAAAAACCTGCCCGATATGTAGAACACTTGTTATTGACAGAGTTGAAGTAGAAAAACTTATAAAAAGTACACCACAAGAGATCGGGAAATGATAGTCATTTCTGCAAACCGGGGAGAAGATTGGGTAGCACTAAGCAGACAATTAAATATAGGTTATAAAACTGCCTATCATTGGGTTCGCTCAGGCAACGAAAATAGACAACGAAAAGGAGGAAATAAACCAAAAATATTAAATGACCAACAAGTCGATGAAATAATTGAATGGATAGAAGAAGATTCAAGCCTTACCCTAGTGCAAATTAAGGAAAAAATCGCTCGACACTTTAATCTACATGTTTATGTTTCAACTGTGGCTAATTATCTTGACGGCAGAATGTTTACACTGAAACAGGTACATTACGAACCGGTAACAATGAATTCACAAGAGAATAAAAGAAAAAGAGCGGAATATGTCCAAACCTTAAATCAACTTATTGCACAAGGAAAACAAATTGCTTGGATTGACGAAACAAATTTTAATTTGTTTTGCAGACGAAAACATGGTCGTGCAAGAATTGGAAATCGTGCTGTACAACTTCGACCAGCGTCAAAAGGACCTAATATTCACTTAATCGGTGCTATATCTGCTGCAGGAGTTTTAGGAATAGATCGCAGAAGAGGTTCTTTTACAGCTCAATCTGCCAACGAATGGGTTGTGTCATTATTTCAACGGTGGCAGGACATGGATAATCAGTTGGGTGATTTAGTCATAGTAGCTGATAACGCCCCTTGTCATGCTTCTCTTGAAAATGCAATAGAAGGAACTCAAGTTACTTTATTAAAATTAGCACCGTATTCCCCCATGCTAAATCCAATGGAAATAATTTGGAATAAAATTAAAGCATCGGTCAAACGACATCTTAGAGTTCCTGATGTGGTCCGCCCTGGAGTTGGAGAACAACGGCTGGTTCATTTAGAAAATCTCGTGGATCAAGCAAAAAATACGATTGTTGGTGGAGATTGTGCAAGAGCAGCACAGCATACTACAATTCATCATGTGGCTGCTTTAGGAATGGAAGATATGCCTGTTGGACGCTAAATTTTCATGTATTATTTCATTCTTCTTCGTATTATGTATTTCGTTCTTTATATTTTCTTAAATAAATATGTGTTAAAAATGTGTTTTGTTAAATATGTATTGTGTTATCAAGTTCTTGTTATTGTTTATACGGAATACTTACATAGTATTATGTATATACCTATTGTAATACAAATAAGTATAAGTATGGACTCACTCTTTCTGACATGATCATTATCAACTTTCGTACAAGAGTACAGTTTGAAAAATATAAATTACCCTTTCTGAAATACAAATCACTTTTTCTGAAATACAATTGACGCTTTCTGAAGTTAAAATGATGGAATTGAAATACAAATGACGCTTTCTGAAATCGAATTGGCGGATCTGAAATATAAATGACGTTTTCTGAAATTAAAATTACAAAACTGAAATACAAATGATGACTTCTAAAATTCATTTGATCAATTTGAAATACAATTGACGACTTCTGAAATACAAGTGGAAAAGGTGTAGTAGGTCTTAAAATCGCTCTAATTTAAGGCACGTATAATTTGGAAGGTGTACAAGCCATACAGTGGGGCAAAACGCATGAAAGTGTCGCTGTAGAGAGTTTTGAAGCTATAACCAGCATGAAAGTGTTTCCTACTGGCATATAGCTGACACCAAGCTGCTTTCTAGGAGCCAGTCCTGATGGTTTGCTAGGCGATGACGCCATAATAGATACTCCTACTGCAACGATGAGTTGCCAGAAAAATTAAAAAATATTAAAAACTATATTATTTATTTTGATGATGATGGTGACCTGCACATTAACAGGCAACACCATTATTATGATCAAATTCAGGGTCTTTTACATATTGTAAACAGATCGAACTGTTATTTAGTGGTGTGGACTATAAAAGGCAACGTAAAATCATCGAATGTGTAAGGAATTCTTTTTAAAAACATTCGACATCACCAATCGCAGATTTAACACGGTTTGCAATGAAATTTCAAATGAAGGTTTTGTTGAGCTAGATAAACGAGGAAGACAAGAACCAAAAAATAAAATTGATCCTGACAGTCGAAATTCTGTCATCGGCCATGTTAAACGTTTTCCACGATACAAAAGTCATTATTCAAGATCCCAAAATGAAAATACACATAATCTATCTGGAAACTTGAATATACGAAAAATGTATAAACTATACTGTGAAACGTGCACAGAAGAAGGAAAAACACCCGTAAAAGAGTTTTATTATAGATCATTTTTTTGTACTGAATTTAATCTGAAATTTCATACCCCGCATTCTGACACATGTCACCAGTGTGATAATTTAAACAATATTATTAAAAACTCCTCCGATGAAATTCTTGTGCAGGAAAATAAAACTAAACTGGACCTTCATCAGAAAACAGCTGAAAATGATATCCAAGCAAAGAAGAGGGACATTGAATATAGCAAAGCTAATGCCAATACAATAGTCGTTTGTTTTGATTTACAAAAGGCATTGCCTACTCCATTACTTACGACTAATAAAGTAATCTACTTGCGACAGTTGTGGACATACAACTTTTGTGTCCACAATTTGAGCACAGGAAAATCATGCATGCACTTGTGGAATGAAAGCACTGCTTCAAGGGGCTCTCAAGAAATAGGATCTTGCCTACTAAAGTTTATAAAAGAGCTACCCCCAACAATAGAGCACATCATAGCTTACAGTGATTCTTATAGTGGGCAAAACAAAAACAACTAGGACGTGTTAAGGGGGTAGAACATAAGATCGTAATATCTTCTCCTCCGATTAAACAAAGATATTATCCTGTATCTCCCATCATGCAACAACATATAGATAACGAATTGGATAAAATGATAGAAATGGGAGTAGTAGAACGATCCAATAGTGCCTGGGCAAGCCCAATTTTGCTGGTCAAGAAAAAGAACTCGACCTATCGTTTTTGCGTAGATTTTCGTATACTAAATGCCGTAACTGAGAAGGATGCGTATCCCTTGCCTTACACCTCTGCAATTCTCGATCGATTACGGGACGCACGCTTCATTACCACCCTCGACATTAAGTCAGCTTATTGGCAGGTTCCAGTTGAAGAAAATTCTCGACAATATACAGCTTTTACGGTACCCAATCGTGGGTTATTTCATTTCATTTTAAACGTATGCCTTTCGGCCTACACAATGCTCCGGCCACATGGCAGAGATTAATTGATGGTATGTTAGGCCCTACGCTAGAACCCTTTGTATTTGTGTACTTAGATGATGTGGTAATATGTACCCCAACTTTTGAGAAACATTTAGAAATTTTGGAAAATGTTTTAAAACGATTGACTGATGCAGGCATCACTTTAAGTAAAGATAAATGTCATTTCTGTAAGCCTGAACTGAAATATTTAGATTATGTTGTCAATGCGCAAGGATTACTTGCCGACCTCGAAGAACCTACAGGCAGATTAGCCCGTTGGGCCGTCCGTGTACAACAATACGATTTTACTATTGTCCATCGAAAGGGCAAGGAACATGTTGTCCCAGATACCCTGTCCCGTTCTGTGCCTGCAATAGATCCGGTCATCGTTCCAGAAGATTCACTTGATAATTCCGATTCACAACCAGACACTTCTCATACTGACCGCTGGTATAACAATTTGCGAAGCCGCATTACAGGAAAACCCTTATCGTACCCAAATTGGAAAGTGACTGATGGTAAACTCTTTAAACATATTCAACCTAAGTACCTAGATCTATCCGACAAAGAAGATCATTGGAAGGAAGTGTCCCGAAGTCACGTCGTAAAGACATTCTCAAACAACATCATGATAAACCTACTGCTGGCCATCTCGGCATCCATAAGACTTTTGCACGTGTCGCCCAGAAGTATACCTGGCCAAAACTTAAAGCAGATGTTGCTCGTTACAGCTCACAGAAAGTAGCTTGGCTGAGCACTGTAAGCGCAGTGAACAAGGGTGCTAAAAGAGTGGGGACCGCATTTACAATTCGTTTTCGCGGTGGTTGCATCGGCACACTCCCAGACGTTCCGTTCTGCAAATTGCTTTCTGTTAGTTTAACTGTTGCTGTTGATTTTGTTAATTCTGTTGTTTTTGTTATTGCGGATTTTGTTGTTATTGCGGGTGATTTGGTTATTACCATTGTTTTGTTATTGTTGTTAGTTGTGTGGATAAAATAAAATGGCTTTTATTAGCAAAGTAAAAAACAAAATTATTAGTGGACAAAGTCGTGAAATTTTAAGCAATGTATTGCAATTTATGGAGGAAAAAGCGGCTGCTGGAACTCCAATTATTAATTTAGCCAAGGTTAGTAATTAAATTTACAGAATACTCCCCAATGCAATGTTAGCGAAAATACGTATTTGTATAAGTGAAGAGTGTAAGTTCTAAAGGATATAAGTGCCAAAATCTAAAAATATTATTTTTTAACTAAAAACGGATCTATGTGCCAAGCCCAATCCATACATAAAAGGGCTAAGTGCCACTTGCAACCCAAGTAGTTTTTCTACGCTGTAACAGATAGCGCTCCCTGTATGTGCCAGAGAAGTTTATTCCGAAAGGATACAAGTGCCAATTACTATTGTTAGTTTAGTTAGTTTACGGTTCGTCTTGCAATATGGATGGTGAAAGTAATAGAAAAAGGCGACAGAATGGCACAGAATCAATCAAAAATAAACGAAAGAGATTAAGTACAAGTGGTTTAGAGTATTTCACGTACTCAGGTGTATTAATTCATCCAAAACAGGCACCTGTTGAGGTAAGATAGTGTTTTTACCTGTTTTTAGGTTATATTTTTATTGTTTATTTTCTTTACAGACTGTTTGTAAATGCAAACTTCAATGCAAAGAAATCCCATTAGAACAAAAACAACATCTCTTTGAAGAGTTTTATAAAGTACTTGACCCCACAAAACAGAAAACATATCTACTCGGCTTAATTCAAGTTGGAAATATTAAACGTCGCCGTCATGGAACCTATGACAATCCAGCGCAAAGTCGCCGGCAAGTTTCTGTATATTATGCGGTTCCCAATGGAAAAGGAAGTCACACTCCGGTTTGTCGCAAATCCTTTGCAAATATTTTTGCCCTAAGTAGTAAGAAACTTCAAGGACTGGTCGAAAAGAAGAAGTCAGGGGCATACGTGTACAGGGACAATAGAGGTAAAGCTAACAAACCTAGAAAATTTAAACCAGAAATTAAGACTCAAGTAATAGCACATATCGAAAGTTTCCCTAGAGAGGAAAATCATTATAGTAGAAGCAAGTCTACAAAAGAATTTCTCAGCCCTGATCTCAATATCAATCGATTATTTATTGCGTTTCAGAAAAAATACCCTGATACTGTTGTAAACTACCGATTTTATTCAGATGTTTTTCACCAAGAATTTCCCCATTTGCGTTTTGGAAAGCCCAAGTCCGACACTTGCTCTAAGTGTGACTTAATGAACAACCAAATTAAAGCAACCAACGGTCAAGAGCAGAGATGTATTAAAGTCAACTTAGAATTACACCAAAGAAGAGCAGAGCTGGCGAGAGAAAAAATGAAAGCAGACTATGTCTCATCACAAGAACCTACAAGTGATACATTGGCTATATCTATAGATCTTGAACAAGTAATTTTTACTCCGACTTTAACACACAGTGATATGTTTTATAGTCGTCAACTCTCAAACTACAATCTTGGAGTTCATGTAGCAGATGCAAATACCGCTATTATGTGTTTGTGGAACGAATCCATAAGTGGCAGAGGGGGCAACGAAATTGGATCGGTCCTACTTAAAACACTTTTAACCAAGCCTGTATTTGAGACCAAAAGAAATTTGACAATCTGGTGCGATAACTGCATTGGACAGAATAAAAACCGAATGTTATTGATGGTTTTTATATATTTAGTTGCAATTGGCAGATTTAAGCAAATAAACCAAAAATTTTTAGTAAGCGGTCACTCTTATTTACCGTGTGACCGAGATTTCGCGCAAATTGAAAAACGCAAGCGAGTTTGCAAGTTGTATATTCCAAAGGACATTGAAAACATGATAACGAGTGCACGACACAAGAATCCGTTTCAGGTCTCTCATATGCTAAAAGATGATTTTAAAAATCTTCAAAAATTTGCTGATGAATTTATATCAACAACAAAGCTTCAGATATCCCAAGCTTCTTGGATACAAATAACAGAAGATAATCCTGTGGTGGTGAAAGTAAGAAAAAATTTTAGCGAAGTTGCAGTTTGGGAGACTACCAAAGTTTTAAAAAAGGGCAAAAACTTGCAAGATATCAAAAATTACCATATTGAGCAACTTACATGTCAAAACAGAATTAGTGCATTAAAACTAACAGATTTAAAAAATATGCTAGACTACATTCCACTCAAACACTACCACTTTTATGAGAAATTGATCAAAGATTCGGAACAACAAGTTAGCAACCCTAATGACAATCAAGAATCTGAAAATTCGTCTGGAAATTAGTAGTGAACTTATATTGTTTTGACGTATAAGTGTACTGGCACATACACCCTTTTATATATTGTTTCACATATGGCATTTGTATCTTTTATCAAACTTTAGTGGTACTTTATTTTTTTTATATCACCTTTTGATTTTGTTCCTCAAATACACGTGTTCTTTTTTCATTTATACTGGTAAAGATAATAAATAAATAAAAAGATTTTGACAAAAGTTGTTTACATTCAATTTATACTGTTTATTTCGATTACTGTCATTTAAATTTTTTGGCACTTAGATCTTATAGAACTTACACTCTTCAATTTGTGGCCGTCCATTTTGTTTCGCTTTTCGAGCTAATGTAGTCGATTTAGTTTGAGGGTGTTTTTCCCCTTTTTGATGAGTTTTTTAGCCCTTGGCCGGTTGGCCTTTGGCTTTTTGAATTTTAAATTTAAAACGGATCATTTTGTCATGTTTTGATCTGAATTTTTGGGTCTTGTAATTAGACCATGTTTAATTTTTGGTTTTTTATTTAGACCATGTTTAATTTCAAGTTTTACGTGTTTATTTATAACAATTTGCCTGATTGGCTTAGTTGAGTTTGTTAACTGCAGTTTTTGTGTTTTTTCCTTGATGATGTGTTAAGTTTTGTTATTTTTTGACAAGGTAATGTTATTTTACTTGTTTTGCTTTTTAAGCTTATATTGGTTGTTTCTCGATATAGATAAGTCATGATCTGAAGATGCAGTTGATCTGCGAAAGCGCTCATCATCTATCTTAATCGAATGGTTAATTTAATATTTAATATATATATATTTCGTGGGGACGACAAGGTGTTTTATTTATTATCAGAAATATAGAACAGAATGGGAACGCATGGACCACTTTAAAACCTGGATTGAAAGCAGCAAAAGGGGTAAAGAATATTTTAAATGTAAACTATGTAACAAAGAGTATATCGGAGGTATAGCTGCGGTAACAAAACACAATGACTCAAACAAACATAAAAAAAAATATCTGCTACTACAAAGCAACCTACCTTAACAAAAAAGTCATTTACGGTTTTGAGTGACAAAGTAATAAAACAAAACGAAATTAGAATTGCTAGCTTCATTGCTGAACATAATCTGAAACGTTCGTCTTTTTATCTCAATGGTTATCCATTCATTTTAACTCAATGGGATATGCGACGTTGTTTTTTGCATTGTTTTAAAAATCACGGCCTACGTGAATTTCTATAATTGCTTCTAGGAAAATGGGTCCATGTGCGGCTAATTATTGTTAAAACACAAAAATAACCAAAATAACAGTTCGGCCATAGAGGTGACCTACCTCTCGGTTAGTAGGCAGCGAACGTGTTAAAAGTCGGATAAAGAATAACAGAAGGCTCGCTTTGGTGCTGGACAATTTTGAGTTAATTGCTCCTGTCGAATTCAGTTCGGATCTATGGGAAGTGAAAAGAAAAAAAAAGGGAAATCGTGCAAGTGTTTTGCTGGAATTTGGTTTGTCCCCGTCGTCCGAAAAAGCCTCGCTTCTGTCTCCACGCTAGCTGGCCCAGTTGAAACCAGCTTGGCCCTCTACAGGGGCGTACCAGCTAAACCTCGTCCCAACGCTGCCCCAAAGGACGTTCGCTTCCTCCTCTCTATATTTCTTTTTGATTCCGCAACCGAAAATCGCCGTCGTCATGCCTGCCTCGTTTTGAGCCCTCCACCGGAATTCAAGGTGAAAAGAAACTTTCGGTTTTGTGTTGTGACAAACCCATCTTTTTTTTGCTCGCGTCAGCTTGCAGAATTCGAACTTAATTTCACGTAATTACAGGGAAAAGGGGACCTTCAGTCGTCATATGTGGTGTTAATTTGTGTTACAATAAAACTACTAGATTATATTCTATTTTTGTGAACTTCAGTGTCATTGGTGTTGCGTAGCTATTACAGAACGTAAATCTCGTTGCACCAGTGGCGGCGAGTCCAGTTTCCTGAACGTTCAAGGGTTTTAATTCTGTACTTCAACCTTTTTGTGTTATAACTTGTCATTTCGTTGTATTGTCATATGTCAAATATTTCATTATATGTGTTTTATAGTTTCCTGTCTCTTATTGTGTCTATTGTACTTGCTGGTGTAAGAATTTTGCAAGCTTTAAATATATAGGTGGAGGCACAATAAAGGTGGGTTCCATCCCCGTAAGCTGTTGGCTTCTCGGCCTTCCACGAGGACCTACACAATCAGCTGGATTTGGAAGGTGGCGCCCACTTATTTTGACTCGCCCTGTACACAACTAAAGATTTTCTCCCATAAGCGATTTTCACGAACTCGCCCTACTCCTCTGAGCTAAGCTGTAGGCCCTTTTCCATCAAGGTTGTTACGAATCGTCGAAAAAGCTCGATTGACCTGTAACAAATTGGCGCCGCAACGTGGAACTTTTTTGCGACCGTAACAAGAGCTTTCGGTAGGGTACAAAAACTACTAAGAAAAAGTCCTACAATTGAATCAAAAGATGGATACTGGAAGATATATTCAGAAGTAGGTGATATTAAATTATTAGGAAAAGACTGGCGGATTAAGGATATTAAAGAATTGCAAACTTTTAACAAAAAAGTGAATGAGATAGCGGACGTGAAAAGATTTGTTTAAAAAAAAATAAAAACTGCAAAAAATAAGAAGAAGGTCTCTCTAATCAGCTATCTGCACTATAGATTTCAGACGGAGAATGAAATTGAACATAATTTGTTAAAAAAATAAATCTGATGAAGACTTTGAACTTAATGATATCGAACTACACCGCCCTATTCCAGATAAAAAAAAAGAAAACTTTAAGGAGGCTTATGGCTGAGCAGTTTGGAAAAGATTGGGAAACCCAAGAAGCTCTGGACTGGTACAAAACAATTTTGTGTGTACAAAGCGAGGAAGGTGGTGCACAAGAGGAAGGGGCTGAACAGGAGGAAGAGCAACCGGATGAAGAAGGCGAAAGATGCGACTGCTTGGAAGAGGAAGATGCGTTGCATATTTGCATTATTGTACTTTTTGCCTTATATGTAAGTTTTCATAACATTATAATAAAAAATCGATTTTTAAACGAAACCAATAATATTTTATATTAAATATTACGAAAAAACAGTATTTTTCGTATAAAAACGAATAAATCCAAACTAGTTTTTGAAATATCTACTAAAGCATTTAATATTTTTTAACGCTCTATGGCACATTTTCAAATCATCATAAACTCAACAATTTTCAAAGAAAAGTGTTGTTTTACGTTTCATCGTTTAGCTTGTGGGACAAATTGCCGATTTGCAGCGAATTACTAAATATGGATTTATTCGCTTTTGCGCGAACGCTCCTCATATGGGCTAATCCTGCATGAATATAAAAACATCATCTTTGATTGCAGTGTCTTTATATAAAATGACTGAAGTAGAATTACTGATCGTATTACGTGTTGACGACGCTACAAAGTTAAAATTTAAACAACATAAATGGCACTCGTACAACTCCAAATACAAACAATTGTCTATTTATTATAAATATAATCATAGCCATCACCACCAAGCTGTAGACGTTAAAGAGTGGATGCGGCGGATGCCGATTGTGACTAACTACGTGCAGTTTATTCGACCATCACCACAGATTGCCAGATACACAGACAATTTTCACTCCCTATCCAATAAGCGGCGTTTATTTTCTCAAAACTAAACAATATTTCATGTAACTAGCTTAAATTTTATAATAATGTATTACTCACCTATTTTCTTCCTATAATTAGCACGGTGAGCTCGAAAAGTAATCATTATGCAAAAATGCATTTAACGGGGGGGGGGGGGGGGGGT
>JABXWE010032116.1:0-27936 GCA_014611495.1 Limonius californicus | reverse complement strand
CAGTACCATTCCTTCACAGTTGGGTACGTAATACATGCATTTCCATACACTGCTTGCATTCGCGTATGAATCTGCAATGGCTGCACACCCTCAGCGCATACAAATTGTAGGACCGCACGCGGAAAAACGACATTTAAAAATCAAAGTTTTAAAAGCCAGAATCAAATTCAAACGCCAGAAACTTATTAATGTGTTGCTTACAAACACTACTAACATTAACAAACGTCAATTGAATGATTGCATTTGTTTTCATATTTATAGAAAATACGCTAAACTTAGAGAAAAAAATGCAAATAATAAACATTTTTTTCTATCATACAGAAACGGAAAATGTACTAAACAAGTAGCAGGCATAAACACATTTTCAAAGATTCCTTCAGTTACTGCCAAATATCTTAATTTACCACAACCAGATGCATATACAGGTTAATTCCGGCGGGGATATACTGAAATTAAAACAAGGCTACGTGGACAATTCTTTTAACACTAAAATGGATAGTGCAACAAAGATTCTATGTGGACATGGAATTAATACCAATATTTTCAACCAACCATCGACCTCAAATATAAATGAGTGTAATAACAATAATAGTCCACATGAATCAGTACATCTCAATAAGTCAAAAAATAACTTTCTTGGATCAAAATTTAATATTAACAATCCCAACAATTGCACTTTTAACATTACTATTATGAAAGAAAGTTTATAAGTTGCTTCTTGTTTTGTTACTTGTTAATTTGTTCTTTCTTAATTTCAGTGTTAAAATAAAATGTAAATATATATATCAATTTATATTTATTCTTTTTCTAATTGCTGACAGTCGTAGAAAAAATATTGTATGAAACTCATGCATAAAGTGTCTTTTTTCAGTCATGGGATTGTCAAACTTCCCATTCGTGAAAAAAGTACTACTTTATGCACTTGTTGCATAAATAACTATTGTGTATATCCATCTCTTTCTATAACATGTGTTTTACTTTTCTTTTCTTCTATCTCACTGCTGTTACATGTATCAAGTCATCCAATTCAAAGTTTTCCTTAGTGGCATATGGAATTAAAAATCATGTTTAAACTAGATACATGTATTATTTATTATTTGTTTTGTATGTTGTCAAAATTAAATTTCCTGAATCTAGCTCAGGCATGATTTTTGTCTTTAAATTTAATCACTTGATATTTAATTATGGGTTCATCGGCATATTGTGGAATTATAAATTTATGCACGCCTTATTACGGAATGCAAAATATTCCAACACTATTTTTCTGTTAATAAGCATGCTAGAACGAGTTGAAAAATAGTTCACGTTGTATACAGACAAAATTTGGCATACAAAATACACCAGACTAAAGATTCTAGTTCCGCTGTTTAGTCATAAATATATTTACTCGTTATCCCAGAAATAAGAATAGGCAGGTAAAATTCCCCAGGCGACAACTATAGATGAAGAGATAAGAGGGTCATAAGCTGTTGTCGTCATCGTGAATTGTGTTTTAGAACGTAAGAATTGTAATGGGGTAGGTGTTACGAGTTGCCTATATTAATTTCTAAAAGGCGCAAACAAGAAATCCGTCAGCTCTCCTTAGCCGCCTTAAGTTGATCAAAGATAGGTTTCAGTTGAACAAGCCTCGTATTTAAAGGTTCGATTCCACGACATAATCATGCACCGTATATTAATTTTGTGCTGCAACCCACAATACACAATTTCTCAATCTGGTTGGCAACCTTCGCATCGAAATGCCTAAAACCTTTTATTGACATTCGGATTCGACTTTAAACTGTAGGTCCCCAGTATTTCTAGCTTAGCGTTGAGGAGAAGCATAAGGTACATAATAGACCAGCGCCCAGTAGTGTGACGAAAAGGATTCGTTAAGAATTTAATCCATGAATATATGTCTTTACGTGCTGTATTCACAAAGTGCATTAAATCATAGGATAAATAGCAGAAGCTATAGTGTTTTAAATATTGATATTTTTCATTTTACTATTTATTTTATTGGTTTAATTCGTATGTCAACATACCAGCACGTTTTTATCAAAGGCAACGTGTTAAAATGTTGAAAAACGTAACAAGCAAATAATCAAAAACTGTTTAATTATTAATAATATTTTATTTAATTATTTAGCTATCCTGTTCTAAATTCACCAACTCAAAGAAAAACAACAGGAAATTAGGGCCATCGAAATGAGAAAAGTAGAACATCAAATCACAAATATGATTTTACAATCTATTCATCAGTTTATAATTGAAATTTACTTCTCACAGTCACAAAAAGAAGATAAATAACTAAAACGTAAACATACGGACTCGCTTATCATATTGGTAATTCCTGAATTTTTTTGAAATTATTTTCGTATTCAGAAAACAAATGAGTTTAAACAGTACTAACTCTATTTTAATATATCCAACCCTTAAATGTTTACTTCATGTCTTTAGTTAAAAAGATAAGGTTTATTATGTGCTAGACTTGAAAATTTAGCCAAATCAGTAATACCGCTCAAAAAAGTCAATTTTTTAAATTAAGTTTGAGTTCCAGGGCATGTCTTGGGAATCATACTGTCATATAGCTTTGTAGACTACCAGCGACATCTTAAACTAATTTAAAGTTTTGTTTTTCTAGAGTAAATCTCATCGGAGAGCATATCGACTACTGCGGATATGGAGTGTGCCCAATGGCTCTAGAGCAGGATATTTTATTGGCCGTATCTCCAGAAGAGAGCGATCTCCTTAGATTAACTAATTTAGATCCCTTTTATCCAGATTACGAATGCAGCATAAAAACCTTCTCGTAAGCATTAGCATGTTGTTTATTTCCTTTCCTTCTCACCTTTCACTGTTTCTTATTAAGGATTTCAATCGGAGATGGAGCCCCCCAGTGGTACCAATACTTCCTCTGCGGCGTAAGAGGGATTTTAGATACTTTGCCTAAAGACACTCCCGTTAAGGGCTTTAGCGTTATTGTTAGCGGAACGATTCCCCAAAGTGCGGGACTTTCCAGCAGCAGCGCCTTGGTTAGCGCTGCGGCTCTGGCCACCGCCCATGTACACAATGTAAGTAAATATTTGTCATCCGCACGGTTTATTAATTAGGTTCGGATAAAATGGAAACCTGTTGCCGATGTGGAAAGCCTTCCTGCGGCTACGGGCCTGTTTTTCACATGTCAGGAAAATTTAAATGGGTCGTAAGTGGAAAGCCCTTTGAGCTACAAACAAACATTCCTTTTGAACATTTACGGACGTCACATGTAAACATTATTTTTCCTGTATGTCTCACAAATTCGTAATATTTTCGCTGACGCGGGTGGAAACTCAAGAGAATTATTTCGTAAGCGAATATCCGTCTAGTCAAAAACGATAATAATTTAAAAAGTCGCTCCGCGTTAAGAGTATTCCGAGTAGGATCTCTCCCGACAGGGGTAGCAGACTCTTTTCAGAGTACATGAATTAATTTTCCATTTCCCTCGAAGCTAAGGGACGCACGAAATATTTGTTCTACTTGTGTCGTTTCAGTTTTCCATGTCCAAAGAGAAAATTGCAAATTTATGTGCCGAATGCGAGCGCTACATTGGGACGCAGGGGGGTGGAATGGACCAAGCGATCGCATTTTTAGCGACCGAGGGTAAGTTATGAATTATGTGTTTGTGATAGTGTTAGGTTATGAATTATTTATAGAATAGAATTTGTCGCGGAGTTGAGCAAAAGTGTCTACGGGCCTTATTTATTGCTTTATTGTACAGCTCCATGAGCAGTTTTTTAAGCTCGCAGACCTGTCAGAACGAGTCGCACGATATCTTTCTCTCTTAATTTTATTTTCCCTGTGTCAAACACAGGGTGTAGCACAAATCACTTCTTCGAACGTTTTTAATAAATTCAAAACCTAACGAAAAATTGGTATGGTGTGGTAGAGCCTGCTGTCGAACTTTTCAAGTCACGCTAGCTCCTCTGACTTGACCTAAGGATCTAAGGTTGCTGATAAAAAAATGTAAGTTATATTCGATTTTGAATGTCGTAACTCCGTGCTTTAGCACCTTTACACCCAAAAGCAATTTTCTATATATTTAATGCCCAAAGACCTCTTGATAAATCTTAAATGGGTACAATGACCACCCTGTATAGCACTGTAAGTATTAAACATTAAAATTTAATATTTAAGAGTGGTTTAGCTTGATAACATTGCGAACTCAAAAACTGAAAGTTTATCTTAATCAAAGAAACACGCGTAAGTACAGCTAAACACTTAAAATTGCTGTTTGTTTATCCTTTTTAATAGTTATCAAGATAACATGTGTTCTAATTATAACTACAGTAAACGGTATGTTTCCAGGTGATTACGTCTTCAAATTAATGCTTAAAAGTAGAGCAGCAAGAAATGCTTTAAACTGAAGCGGGATTTGAACCTGTAGCAAACGCTTTCCCCATTGAACTAATTAGTTCGCTCCATTTGACACCTAAAATAGAATATCGACGAAAATTATAATCAGGATTTGAATTCACGGCATCACTTGGTTAGTAATTATTCGACATTAGTTCAAGATAATCGGGGTCGAATCAAAACGAAATAGCAAGAAGAGAACCAAACTTAATGTCTTACTTGCTTCAAAATATTCTTTACAGGGTTGGGCTGGTTTTCAATAATTTCCAATAGAAAGTGTCAATGAGTCAAAAGAATTCTTTCTCACATACAAAATAAGCTAATAACACGGTTATATACGAAGGGTATTTTTTAAATTAGGTCCGTTTGTGAATGCGAGTGAGAATGACGCGCGATCGGTGCAGTGCGCTTGGGCGTCTGCTCCCAGCATGCTTTGCGCGCGTTTAGACGCCGTTTGCAGCCGTATCACCCGTCTGTGTCCTGAGCTGTAGAAGTTTATAATGTTTAAGTAAAATTTAGTGGCCCAACGATTGTGAGATACGATCCGTAATTCGATTCTTGAGTGCAGGAAACCACATTGTTACAGGAGATGAGACTTGAGTGTTTCATATGATTCCTGAATCCAAGCAACAGTCAATGCAATGGCGACACACATCGTCGCCAAACCGACAATTTCAGCAAGAAAGATCATGGCAACTGTCTTTCGGGACAGAAAACGGATTTTGTTAGTGGATTTTATGCCGAGAGGCACAACAATCAATTCTGATGCGTATTGTGTGACCTTGAGAAAACTCCGGCGTGCCATACAAAACAAGTGGCGTGGCCTACTGTTTTCCGGTGTGATGTTGCTCCATGACAATGCAAGACCACATGGTTCTGCACAAACACAAGGTCTAATCAGGTCTTTTGGGTGGGAACAACTGGATCATCCACCTTAGAGTCCAGACCTTGCACTCAGTGATTTTTACTTGTTTCGGTACTTAAAGGGGTTCCTTGGTGGTCAACGATTCAACGACGACGAAGAAGTGAAAACTGTAGTCATAGATTGGGCTTCTTCACAGGCGACAGATTTCTTTGACGTCGGAATTCAAGAACTTGTTGAGCGGTATGACAAATACTTGAACAAAAATGGAAACTATGTACAAAAGTAGATAAAAGTATGTAGAATATGGAAAAAATATATTTTAATGATATTTACAGTATTTTCTTCTTATTAAAAAATGACCTTATTTAAAAAATACTCCTCGTATTTTTCTACGATATAAAATTTTTTCGCTGAGCTTTATAATGACTTTGTGGTAAATATATAGGATATCCCATAATTCGCGATAAAACGTCTCATAGCTATTCAGCAGTGCTTATAAATATCTTCTTCTTCTTCTAGTGCCGTATCATATGATCTTGGCGACCATTATGGCAAATCCATGTCTGTCCTGGGTGGTATGGAAGATTGTATGTGAATTGTGGTTGGTCCATTCTTCGATGTTTCTGAACCAGGATTTCTTGTTTTTCCTTGTCCTCGCTTTCCTTCTACTTTGCCTTCTAAGGCTACTTATAGTAAATTATATCTACTGTGACTTATAATATGACCTAAGTACTGTGTTTTGTGTTTCTCAACTAATTGCGCTAGCTGGGGTCGTGTGCCTATCCTCTTAAGTACTTCTTTATTTGTCATTTGAACGGTCCATAGGATTCGTAGCATTCTTAGATATAACCATAGTTATAGTTTCACAATCATATAATAGTGTGGTCCATATATAACATTTTAATACTCGCGCTCTCAAATCTATTGATAACTTCAAATTGCACAAAACATTCTTCAGTTTAAAGAAGCTTGCTTTAGCAATTTCAATTCTTCTTTTATCTTCTTGAAAGTGATCTATTTTATTGTTTATGTTTCATCCCAGATATGTATAGCTGTCTACGTTCTCGATTGTATTGCCTGTAAGTTCTAGAATGATGTTTAAATTATCTATCCCATGTTATTATTTTCTCTCTTCAGTCTATCCATTAACATTTGCAAGTGCATTTCGTCTTCAACCAGGATTATGGTATCATCCTCATACCTTATTTTTTATTTTTTTTTAAATCCATTTATTGCTTATTTACAATCGACTCAATAATACAGAGTAATAAGCAAATGAGTTATATGACACTTAGCTTCAAGTGAAGACTACATTAATAGTTCCTCAATAATTAGTTAACCAAGTCTTCTGGTCATCGTCCCGTCAGCCTTCTTTCTGGCATAGGTTGGTTTGAAAGTCCATCTATTAACTGATTGCTGTGGCCACTGTTGCGGAATGTACACTTGATGGCGTGGGATTTTATGACATCGGTTATAAGTGGTATTTTCAGGTCATTGTGGAACGTGAAATTGAAACATACCATGGAGAATTTGTTATCATACGGAGGATTTTGGATTGCACTGTTTGTAATATTTTTGTATTTGACGGTTTACTGCATCTCCATAGCTCTATTGCGTATGCCCATATTGGTTTTAGTATGATTTTGTATATGATCAATTTGTTTTGTAATGACAGCTGAGATTTTCTCCCTAGCAACCAATACATTTGTCTAATTTTTAAGTTTATTTGTTGTTTCTTTGCTTTTATTTGTGCTTCCTAGGTCAATTTTCAGTCCAGATGGAGTCCTAGATATTTTACTTACTCTTTTTTTATTGGTATATGAGCATCATTTATAGTGACTTGCGGACGTGAGCTATGTTTTGTGGTAAAGGTGATTTGAGTGGATTTATTAGTATTAACCTTTATTCACCATGTCTAATTGATTTTGAAGTTTTTCGGAGGCTCTTTCTGGGTTTAGATCTGTTGACAATATTGCTGTGTCGTCAGCGAAGGTAGCAGTCATGGTGTCTTCTGTTACAGGTAAGTCCGCCGTATAGATTAGGTATAGGTACGGCCCCAGAACACTGCCCTGGGGTACTCCTGATTTTATATGGTGGTAGGCAGAGAGTGCATTGTCAAGTTTTACTTGGAAGTCCCTATCTTGCAGATACCACTTTAGTAGAAGATAGTGTTGATAGGGAAAGTTTCCTTTTAACTTATACAGCAGTCCCTCATGCCATACCTTATCGAAGACCTGTTGTATGTCTAAGAACACAGCTGCACACATTTTCTTCTCTTCGAGACTTTCTTTGATTTTATTTACAATTCTGTGACACTGCTGGATGGTGGAGTGTTTTTCTCTGAAGCCAAACTGATGATTGGGGATTAGGCCTTCAGTGGCACCGCTTCTTTAATTCTCTTGAGCAGAAGTTTTTCTTGCTTGCTAGGTTTTGCAACCATTATGATTTGTGCCACTTTCCATTGTATAGGGTAATAGCACAATCACAGCAAAGCGTTATAGATTGTTGCCAGTAATACAATCGCTTTCTTGGGGAGGTGTACTACTAATAAGTCCCATCCAGGAGCTTTGTGGGAATTACATGTATATAATTTTTTTTTAAATACTGATATCCTGGTTTCATACGAAATGATTCTAAAATGCATGCTGTAAATTTGACATTGTGCCAACAAACATTTGTTAACGCAGCGTTTGATATTTTTTATAAAAACTGATGATTTTCTAATATTTTCTTCTTTCTTTCTTACTTTATCAATTCCTCTTTTACCTTACGGTAAAACCATCCAGTGATGTAATGTCCTTCCTTTTTCTTGTCGTTATTTTTAATTTTATAATACATTACTTAAGATGGCAAAGTAAACGCACTATTCTATTTCTTATTTGCGGACAATTTATTTTGGAGCTTTCACAGGCCTTGTCGGCCCATCGCTTTGGTGTGAGGCAAGACTACGCTAATTTTTGCTTTGTACAACAGGGCCCGGCTCAGCGGGTTACCGTGTTGGTGCGAAACCGTACTTAACTTGTCTGGTGTGTGGTATATTTTTGTGTATGTGATCTTCTTACTCCTGTAGTGCGATCGTAACCCGAGGAGTGCCATTACTTTAATTCCCAGTGGCAAATGGAGACTGGGACCCAGTACCGATCACCCAGGGAATTAGAACAATGTCCGACCCTCAAGAAATTCGAACCGGGAAGCATTTGGACTATTTATATCCAAAGCTTGGCTCTCTTACCACTGAACCATCCCCGCCCTTGCGTACAATTTCAATAATAACAATTATGTATTAATATCGCACAATCAGTGTTTCAATATAGATTACATTTACAGATTATGTAATCAATGAATTTTTTCATGCCATGTAAAGAGTGTGCAAGAACACCAATACGTCGAAGGAATGTGCGTACTGAAGAGAATATTGCCGCTGTAAACGAAAGTGTGCAAGAAAATCCAAAATTATCTATTCGTCGTCGGTCGCAGCAGTTGGGGTTTTGTCCGTCCACCATGTGGAAAATTTTGCACAAAGATGTTGGGCTACATCCATATAAGATCCAGCTGGTGCAGGTATTAAAGCCACAAGACCATCGCTTGCGTCGTTCTTTCGCTTATTGGGCTTTAGAACAGTTGCAAGCTGACCCGTTGTTTTATCGCAACATTGTGTTCAGCGATGAGGCGCATTTTTGGCTTAACGGGTTTGTTAATAGGCAGAATTGCCGGATATGGAGTGATACCAATCCAGAAGAGATCCTACAGACCCCATTATATTCAGAAAAATGCACCGTTTGGTGCGGTTTACACGCTGGTGGCATCATCGGTCCTTATTTCTTTAAAAATGAGGCTGGAGCTAACGTCACTGTCAATGGGGAACGTTACCGGACAATGATCAATGAATATTTCTTTCAAAATATGGATGGCATTGATTCCTGTCAACTGGCCACGCAGGTCCTGCGATGTGTCGCCTCTAGATTATTTCCTATGGGGCTACGTGAAGTCATTGGTTTATGCTAATAAACCAGCAACACTGAACGCCTTAGAAGCCAACATTGTTCGTGTGATTCATGACATAACGCCACCATTGCTCGAAAAAGTGACCCAAAAATAGGAGTATATGGAGTACCAAGGAAGGGGCTTACAATTTGATTCTTCTTCTTCTCATTTTAGGCTTTCCGCCTGTTCTTTCCAACCATTTAATTTTCTTGGGAGGTGGATGTCCAACTCTCTACCCACCTTCTAGGTGGTCTTCCCACCGGCCTGCAAGATGTGGGTTTTCCATCTCTTGCAATCAATCCCCACTATTCGTTCTGGAGTCATCCATTCTTTTCGTATTTATTAATTTAAAGAAAAATAATTCCAATTAGTTACTGCTATATCATTTGTTGCTAGGATGTCCTTCACAGCATATGATGTCTAGCGGTCAATGTGCTAATTCTTTAGCGTTACCCAGGGTGCACCACGTGGAGACGAACTAGCATTGCACCCCATTCCAGATAGTTAATTTAGATATCAAGGGATATACTCTTCTTCTCAGCTTTCGTCAATCCATTTCCGGATGTAGACCTCCTCAATTTGTCTCCAATCTTCCGCCCTTCTCCTCCACGTTAAGTTTGCATGTTTCTTTACATCGCCCTCTTGTTCATATCTCTAAGCACGGGCGCCATGTTTGGAGGACCGAATTCCTTTCGTCGTCTGCCTGTCTTGTGTTGTGGTCAGCAAATTTCCATTTTTTTTCTGGTATATCTACTATTTTCGTTTTATTTCTGAGCCAAGTGTTTATAATAAGACATTACAGGCACAACGCACTGATCCAAAAATCCTAGTTTTCAGATACTGAGGATTGATTTGTTCTTTAACATGTAACTTAACCTTCCACAGGCTGTCCATCCTAGTTTGATCCTTCTTTTCACTTCGGTTTCTTGATTTTCCGTGTTGGGTTTAATTTTTTGCCCTAGGTATATGTGTTGATTTACTTGCTCGAATGTCGTTTACTCTAATTTCTAGTGGTTGACCGGTATTTGTCATCACCTCTGTCTTTGAGATATTTATTCCTATGCCTATTTTATTTGATACCTCTTTAAGTTCCAATATCTGCTCCGCAAATTTTCTTTATTTACTGTGATGATCATTAAGACGTCTGCATATTTAAGGTGGTTTCGACACTCCATTAATATTTATACCTCTTCCCTACCAGTTTAACCGTTTGAACATGTCTTCCAAGGTGTTTATGAAGAGTTTTAGAGTGATTATATCTTCTTGCCTCACGCCGCGTTTAACAGGTATGGGATCCGCGTCATGTTGTATTCAGACGGTTATTGTGGTTTCTTAGTATACATTATGAATCATGTTCATGTAGCAATGATCTACTCTGTAATTCCATAAACCGCCTTCCACTGCCCACGTTTCAATCGTGTCGAAGGCCTTTTCATAATCTATGAAAACAATACATAGTGTTGTATGATAATTCGTAGCCTTCTCCAGCAGAGTTCTAAACGTTAATAAATGATCGTATGTACCAAAACCTTTGCGAAAATCGCTTGTTCACGTGTCTGACATCGCTCTAGCTTATTGTTAATTCTTTTTGCTACTATTCTTGTTAGAAGTTTATAAATCTGGGATGACAGAGTGATGGGTTAGCAATTTGCGAAGTCCCTCTTTTTGGAGAATAACACAATTATAGCGTTTTTCCATTTCTCAGGTATCTTGCCTTCTTCAAGGCATTTGCTTTATAACAATTTTAGTGTTCATTACCTCTTCTCCTTCTTCTAGCAGCATTTCTTTCGTTGTCGTTTCCTTGATCTTTATTATTCTTCATTTCTCGTAGGCTGCTTTCTATTTCCTCTTTAGTTATTTCCGGTATTTCTTCAGAGTTAACATTTTCCACTTTCTTCTGCAGTTTTCTTATAGTTGTTTCTGTGAATGTCGTTTGTGATTCATACAGGTATGCTGTTAACTGCAATTTTTCACTTCCCGTTTCGCAGGAAACAATGCAAATTTTTTTATTTTAAATGTAGCACTTACTGAGTTTCCCTTAAGAATAGAATAAAAAACCGTTCATTTCTGTGGAAATTCATGACTACATCTGCGTAATATCTATATGAGTACACCATAGATTCACACTGCCCTTCCTTTAATAAATATTATTTATATAGTTGAGATGGTTCTTGAAGCAACCGGAAGTGTAAATTACTGGCTGTGTATCTCTTTAAATCTATGCTAATCATCTTATTTTTTTTGTTTCAATTGAAACGTACAATCAAAATAAACTCTAGAGTCACGACGATCTCTTTGATATCTGGTACAGTTAGGTCCTGTTTTCATCTCTTCGTTTACAATCTTTGGATTGGTTTGTTGCAACGTTCTTTCTTTTACTCCTGTCTTCTCTGGGCCAGCATTCATTTTTATGTGTTCTTCATCTATTTAACCCTACGATTCGCGTTATACATACATACATACATACGTATACATGATCCTTAGCCTTTCTACCTTGACGGTGTAAGGCTTGGTGTCGGTCGGTTGTCATCCTTCCCCATTTTCGTTTTCCGACACCTCTTCTTCCACTTCTTCCTATCTTGTGCTGTTTGTCTCACTGTGTTCCAGTTTATTCCTCTTTCTTCCGCTGCTATTCTCACACCTCCAATCCATGTCTTTCTTGGTCTTCCTGCTCAGTTTTTCCCTTCCGGTCTTGCTTCTAGTATTTGTTTTACCATTCTCTTCTCACCCATTCTGTACGTAGGCCCCAACCAACCTAACTGTCTTTCTGCTACCACTTCATCTACCGCTTTCACCTTCAGTTGTTCCCTATAAGTTGTATTTCTAATTCTATCCAGTTTGGTTTTTCCTTCTATTTTCCTCCAAAATCCCATTTCTGTGCTTGTGATTCTCTTCTTTTGTGTGTCTGTGATTGGCCAAGATTCGCTTCCGTACACCAATGCAGGGTATACTGCTTTCCTCACCGCTTCCAGTTTTGTATCTTTTGGTATTTCTGCTTTACCCAGGAAGCTAGTTGTGACTGCATTAAAGATTTTTCCGCCTGTGGCTGTGCGTTCGTTTATTTCTTCATCCACTTTTCCGTTACTGCTAATGCATGACCCTAAATATTTAAAGTTAGTAACTTGTTCTACTGTCTTTCCTCCTATTGTTATTTCATGTTTCCTTTCTGTTGGTCCCACGATTATTGTCTTTGTCTTCTCTATATTAATTCTCATGTTTACTTTCTGCATGTCCCTGATGTATGTGTCCACATTATATTTAAGCTCTCTTTTTGATTTTGCTAAAATTACCAAGTCATCCGCGTAGACTAACTGCGATGTTTGTACCATTTCCATTCTTCGTCTTCCTATTTTATATTTCCTCGTTACCTTTTTACATTCCTTGACTACATCGTCCATAATTAGTGCGAATAACAACGGGCTCAGCACACATCCTTGTCTTAAACCTCTTGTTGTTACAAATTCCGTTGATTCCTCATTTCTAGTTCTTACTATATTTGTTGTTTTGTTGAACTAACTCTTGACCATGGCTATTTCTGTTGTATTTATACCTCTATTCTTTAACGTCTTCCATATGTCTTTTCTTCTAAATCCGGTCGAAGGCCTTACATAAGTCTATAAAACGCATATGGACCTCTCTTCTCTTATTTATTGCTTTCTCTGCCATTTGTCTGAGTATAAATATGTTGTCCTGCACCCCTCTTCCTTTTATGAATCCTCACTGGCTATCGTCTATCGTATCTTCTAACTTATTTTTAAGTCGTGTTTCCCAGATTCTGGCCCATACTTTGCTTACTATGCTTAATAACGTAATACCTCTATAATTATTGTATTCCCTGCTATCACCCTTTTTGTACAGAGGTACTATTACCCCTTTAGCCATTCTTTTGGTGTTTTTTTGGATTTGACTATGTTATTCATTAAAGTTAAGATTTTTCTGTTTCCTACTTCTCCTATATATTTTATCATTTCCGATGAGATCTTATCTTTTCCGGCTGCTTTCCCTAATTGTATCTTTTTTATTGCCTCTTCCAGTTCCATCTCTGATATCATCTCGGTATCTATACCTTCATTTGCTTTCATTCCGTTTTATTCGGTTTCGTTATCACTCTCTTCTTTTTCTTCGTCACTGTCTTCCAATACCTCTTCAAAGTATCTCCTCCATCGTTCCATTATGTCTTGTTCCTTCGTCACTATTTCCCTTTGTTCATTTCTGATGTTTTTCAAGGGATTGGTTCTTTTTTGTCTCAATTGCTTTAAAGTGCTATAGAACAGTTTCTTATTTTTTTACATGCAATCACAATAAACTCTAGTCACGGCGATGTCCTTGATATCTGGTATAGTTAGGTCCTGTTTTCATCTCTTAGTTTACAATCTTTGGATTGATTTGATGCAACGTTCTTTCTTTTACTCCTGTCTTCTCTCGGCCAGCCTTTTTAGGTGTTCTTCATCTATTTAAACCTACGATTCGCGTTATACAAAGGTCAAATTCAAGTGTTCACATTATCGTGATTGTACTGTATTAATTTAAATATATCTGTTAGTTTTAACCAACCGTTAAAAGTTGTAAAGGCTGCTTAAAATGGTTTCGTATTCCAGAGTTAGTTAACATGTAACATATCCATTGAGTTTTAACAATTACGAGTTAAATTTTAAAATTAAATCAGGAGTACGTGTTAAAATCCCCGTTAATAAGCTTTCAAATTGAAAAAAAAATGTTTATGTTATGATTGTATTCATGATCTGCTAGCGAAAGAGTAAAATAATTTAATCTATAAATACAAAATATTAAATGCCATCGTATTTAAACGGTTTACGCTTCGGAAAAACTGCTGTAGCATACAGCAAATGAAATTGAATTGTAGATACAATGATAAGCAATTTATTTCTGAAATTGAGAATCTGCTTTGAAAAAGTCATTTATATAATAAGATAGATTTCGATAGCTTTGGAAAAGTGTTGTGCAGTGTGTGTCGGGAGTAAGTTTCGCAAAAATACATGCATTCCAATCGCCTTTTCCTTATTTTTATTTGGCAAGCGAAAATTTCTGTACAACCTTATGTAAATATACTGTGTTAATCAAATGAAGTTGGTCAATATTCAGGAATAAAAGGTTACAGTTTACATTACAGTAATTATACGCAAGGGCGTACCCAGGATCTGAACTAGAGGGGGACAACTCACATTAGTTTCGAGGAAGGGGGGGGCAGTGAAGCAGAATTTATATATATATATATATATATTATTATTATTATTAATATATATATATATATAAATATATATTGGGTTAATCATGTACAATATAAATATACAACAGAATTGTCATACTCACATCAGTACATGATCATACAGTAGATGGCCGTTTTCCCACTCCCAATCGCCAAGCTTACCGGTCGTAAACCATATCTTCCTCAAGGTCTCGTTTTCTCATTGCATTTCTAACCCCCTCATTCCAAGATCCGTCAATCTTGCACTATTCTATTCTTTAAGGTTGTTTCATATAGATGAAAAAGAGAACTCCTAATACTTAGACCTCTGTAGTGTTTACATTTTGTTCTGTCCTCTTTTTTATAGAGGGAAATTATAATAAATGTTTTCCATTCTCAAGGAATGTTCTGTTTTCGTAAGTATTTGTCAAATAAGCTTAATACATCCCCATGTAGTACAGAAGGTCCATGTTTCCATCCATGTTTTATTAGTTCAATAGCAATGGCTCCGGATCCTGGGGATTTGCGGTTTTTTATACACGACAATGCTGCGATGAACTCTTCCTTAGTGATCGGAACTACGCTTCCACAGCTGTATTTCTGTTCTGATCCTTCCACTTCAAAGTCTCTGTTTTCCATTAACAAATCAGAGTGATACTTTTGCCATGTGTCTAAACATATTATTTCAATTCTGCTGTAACGCCTAGTCGAATAGACGGCGACAAAGTCTGTTATACTAAATAGAAGCAATACAACCGAAACTACCATTTACGATGCAAGGCCCAGGTATCAAGGACAAGGGTCGACCAGCTACAGTGGAAGAAGGGGGGGTTTGATAAGCCTAGGCGCCACCTGTTTAAAATATTCTTCGTCCTTGAAAATAACACAAGGTAAACAGGAACCTTCCTGGAGTTCTGACCTACCTTGCTTCGGCAATTGCTCAATTTGTCACTAAAGTAAATTATTTTAACCCAAGACACAATAAAACCCAACAATAAATTACAACATTTCAATTTTATATAAAGAATGGCGCAAATAAACCTTTTTGACACATCGCCACATGAAATTAAAGTAGGTATTCAATAAAGATATATAAAGATGTAACAGGAATTAACCAATCATGGCTAACAGTACCTTCCGTTAAATAAATTAATAAAACATTATTTTTCAATATATAGGGAACGCAATAATGCGAAACATTTATTCCGCTTCCAACCATAATGATATTCGCCACCAACCCCGTTAAGTATTTTTAAGTTTCTCGAGGCCTCGCGAACCAAATAACCAGATGTAAAGTACCAATATAATGGTATTAGTATCGGCGCACTCTTAATGAAGATTTAAAACTTCCGCACTATTCCCCCTTGCTATTTGAATTTTAATCAATAAAAGAAAATTAATTATACTGTTGACCATTTAACAATTATTAACAGAATTTCTATAAAATATCACCAATATTAACAAAATGCAAAATCAATTGAATTTAAACTTCCACTAATTAAAGTCTATTTAGTCTTGTTATTAATTTATGTATATAATTACAACGATTTACTACGATTCCTTACTATTAAACTATAATTTTCCGGAAGCCCTCGTAGCCTCGAAATTATATGTAAAAATTGAATATGAAAGGAACTGACACACCTGAGATCTAGCTATCTCAATCCACACCTGTTGTATGCGTTCGGTTCACAGCAGATAAGTCCACTGGTCTCGAACGCACAGGATCTCTTTGATTTTTCACAAATGATTTCTGTC
The DNA here is from genome assembly GCA_014611495.1 of Limonius californicus. Classification (NCBI taxonomy): domain Eukaryota; kingdom Metazoa; phylum Arthropoda; class Insecta; order Coleoptera; family Elateridae; genus Limonius; species Limonius californicus. The sequence continues at coordinate 11,752 of JABXWE010032116.1, read as the reverse complement.
AATTATAACTCCAACCTATTTGCCTAAATAATTTCAATAGTCTTAGAAGTGAAACAAGAGAAATTGGATTTTCTATGCTTACCAAAAGATGTTAACTGGCGAAAGAACTCTCTCAAAAGATTTGCACACAGATTGGAATCAACTCCCCGGGAACTCACATCACACTATCGATGTCTAAGAACTTCCCAAATGTGTTTTGAAAATTCAAATCGGAAAACTTCCCAAGTCTTAAAACGACTTCCAAATTAACTCAAAACACGTGCACCTTCTTTGAGAACTCATACAGTTATCTGTCAAACGGAAAACCCAAAATTCACCATTTCCTGAACCGGAAATACACGAGTAGATGACACGAAACTTCCATAAGGCCAATTCTGAATTAGTCAAAAGCTTAAATATGCAATCCAAAATGCTGTATTAAAAATTTAAATACCAATCAACCAGGTGCAAGAAACCGCACGTTACACTGCTCTTTTCTCTATTATCGGTTGTCAGTGATCTAATGGTTCTTCAAACTTCTCTCGTTTCTGTGCTCCCTTTGTATCTTTTTACATACTCGGTGCACCTATTCTGCCAGGTCTTATTTTTTTCATGCGTTACTGACATTTGCATTTCGCTGATAATTTCTTTGTACTGCACTCTATCATGATTTTCTCTAGTACAAAGCCATTTTAGGTATAGGTCTTTTACTAGATCTTCCTACTCTCTGCTCCATCAACCGCAGTCATATTTACATATTGTTTGCAAATCTAGTTTTTTAGTTTTGCTATTTATTGTCTTTATACTTTAACATTTTTAATTATACAAAATATCCTACTGCTTCTTCTTCTGTGTAAAGGCCAATGGCCTGCTAATTATCTACAATGAAGTGGGTTCTGTGAGCCCCCTTTGCACGTATGCCGAGCAGGAGGCTAGCGTAACCCGTCGAACAAAGAAGAGAAGTTCCACTATATTGTTTACGATTGTCAAAGATGTTCTTATAACAATCGGGACCGACGGTTTTACGTAGCCTCCGAAGCACGACCGGTTGCAGATACTTCTATACTAATTAAAAAAAATAGTAATCAGCGTGCATTCATGATTAGGTATTGTAATCGGATGACAAGATGGCATGAGACAGGAACGAGACCTAATGCGTCCTTCCGCGAAAGTACGCCTACTTGACGTCGGAATCCCAGCATTCTTATTCTGTATAAGAACATTTCTTCCGCATTGAGTATATGCTGCACTAAATGATATTAGCAAATAATGCAAAAGTAATAACAGCAAGATTGGATTTGATTGACTGTTCTTATTAATTGTTAATTATTAATTATTAATTTACCCAAGTTAGATTTCAATTATTGCTGTATGAAATTGAGTATGTTATTATAGTTATAGTCAGTGTGGTGGTAGCTCAGTTGGTATAGCGCTCGCTTTCTGAGTAAAACGTCTATTCTGGCTTAGGTTTGAAACCTAAGCATTACTACGCAGATTTATAAAAACCCATCACACACAATTTCCCAATCCGGCTTGCAGCCATCCCACGGTTACAAACCGGATTGGGAATGCTAAAAACCTTCTATGGAATTTCTGTCGTTCGGATGCGACGTTAAACTGTAGGTCCTCCGTGTTTCTACCTTAGTGCTGAGGAGAAACACGTGGCAGAGAATAGGCAGATGCCCAGCAGTGGGACAAAAAGTCTGTCAATGATGATGATGATAGTTATAATCAACACACATCGACAACAGCAACAAACGATATTAATAACATTAACAAACAGAATCTTAATAGCAGTAACAAACATAACTCTCAGTTATAACACCTCGAAAAAATTCGCTAACGATACTTCAGTACCTCTGAAGACGTTCAGGAACGATGTCAAAATACAACTAAAACTTTAATGACACATATTGAGAAAACCTGGAACCACGCTACAATACACAATAAAATTTCACAGAAAAACGTAAGAAACATAGCAGAGCAACAGTCATGCAGTAAAGGGTCAATTTTCTATAATTATATTAAGATATTGAGGAAGTGCTGATATGTAAGTTGGGTTGCATATCATTAAGCTTTTACGCGTGTATTATTATGAGAAATATGTGCCTTGTATGTACTCAGGCAGCTCAGGAACCTCTTCACTCTGGCATGATGGCCCCTGACACCTGTGATGTATAAAAATCTTAATACAGTCAAAACTGAAAGCGCTTTCAATTTCATATACGAAATGTAATTTAGTCTAGGAATTATTTTAGACCTTCTTTGAAATATTGTTATGTGCGGAAAACGGAAATATATCCAAATAATATAAATTAAATAATTCGGAAAGAAGAATCTTCTTGTTCGTGAGATTTTTGGTTGGCGCCCTTCTGCCCAGCAACCTACAATTTATTTTCGTTTTAAACGCTAATTTAAGCAATTTGGAAAATATGCAAAAGGTAACATTATCTTGGATTTATATCCAGCTATAATTTATGTTTGTTCACTTAAATAACCCATTTAACGATTGGAAACATTTTAGATCCATTTGTTTGCGGTTTTTCCCATCTGCGAATTCCACTGTATCTGCATGTTTGAGGCATAAATATTGCGATTAATAAGTTTCTATACCCATTTGGAAACAGTATGATTGTAGATATATTTTTCTGCTTCTGATTGCTTATTATTAGCTAGACTAACTTATCTCCACGTAAACAGGAAGCAAACACATCCTTATAAATCTTAAACCCTGAAAAGTTTCGGAAACCCATTTCCACTCTTAAAATGTTTAACATCCTTCGTAAAGTTTCAGGGTAAATATAGACCGACTTCAATGGTTTCTAAATTTTAACGTTTTTCTTGCAAAGCAATTCTTGGCAATTCAAGAAGGAAATACCTGCTAGAACGTATTGTTTACAGAGCACTTAGTGCAAACAGCTTTTATTGCATTTGCTTTGTATTTTCAGGATGCGCCAAGCTGATAGAGTTTGCTCCTCTGAGATCCAGAGATCTCGCGCTGCCTCCCGGAGCGGTGTTCGTGATAGCTCATAGTCTCACCAGGCTCAACAAGGCTGCCACGGCGGACTTTAATTGCAGAGTTGTTGAATGTAGACTTGCTGCACAGGTATCTTTGGAAATTAAGCAATTTTAATTAAGACACAAAAACTGTTTCAAAAATGTTGACATAGCAATATTTCTACTTTGAACACATACACTTACACACAAAATTAATATATTCCTTTAGAACACATAGCCATAGGCAGAGAAAATAAAAATAAACAGATACACTGCACTCATTCCTGTAGAAATAAACGGACAAGCAGGGCCAAAATTATAAGTCCTAACCACACTGAAATAATATTAATAACGAGATGGCGTAAGGAACAGGGGATAAAAGAAAAGGAGGTGCAAACGAGAAGAGTAAGAAAGAGGGGAAGAAAAAGAGGTCTAAGAAAGCGATACATACAAATTTTTACAGAATAAACAAGTTATACGGGAGACAAATCTGATGAAAAGTAAAGCTAGTGAGATGAGGGTGAGGTAGAGAGGGTAGAGCAGGGAAAGAGGAAAAAAATAGACAACATAACATACCAAAATGATACACATCTTTTGAAAATGATAACATAGCCACTGAGGTAGAGTAAGAGGTAACAAAAGCTTTAGCAACCTCTGTTTAATTTAGCTTCATTAAATTCTTGTCAATAGTAACAATACTCAATTTCAAAAATGTATAGATTGCTTTACAGTTTAACTAATACATGAGTTAAACTAGTACTACGTTCCTAGATATTAATAGTCTACTACTTAGGACTCTAACTAACATGTTAGAAAAAAGGAAACGTAGCGGCTTTCGTGCATCCACAAACAAAAAAAACATTAACCAACTACGAGGGGTATTTTTTAAATAAAGTCCGTTTTTTAATAAGAAGAAAAATACTGTAAATATCATTAAAATATACATTTTTCCATATTCTACATACTAGTATCTACTTTTCTACATAATTTCCATTTTTGTTCATACATTTGTTATACCCTTCAACAAGTTTTTGAATCCCGACGTCACAGAAATCTGCCGCATGTAAAGAAGCCCAATCCATGGCTGCAGTTTTCACTTCTTCGTCGACTTGGGTGTCTCACATGACTCCTGAGTCCAAGCAACAATCAATGGAATGGCGACACACATCGTCGCCAACCAAAGTGAAAGCCAAATAGACAATTGCAGAAAGATCATAGCAACTGTCTTTTGAAACAGGAAAGGGATTTTGTTAGTGGATTTTATGCCGAGAGGCACAACAATCAATTCTGATGCGTATTATATGACCTTCAGAAAACTCCGGCGTGCCATACAAAACAAGCGGCGTGGCCTACTGTCTTCCGGTGCGATGTTACTCCATGACAATGCAAAAGGTACATGTTTCTGCACAAACATAAGGTCTAATCAGGTCTTTTGGATGGGAACAACGGGATCATCCACCTTACAGTCCAGCCCTTGCACACAGTGATTTTCACTTGTTTCGGTACTTAAAGGAGTTCTTTGGTGGTCAACCGTTCAACGACGACGAAGAAGTGAAAACTGCAGTCATGGATTGGGCTTCTTCACAGGCGGCAGATTTCTTTGGCGTCGAAATTCAAAAACTTGTTGAACGGTATGACAAATGTTTGAACAAAAATGGCAATTATGTAGAAAAGTAGATAAAAGTATGTAGAATATTGAAAAAAATATATTTTAATGATATTTACAGTATTTTTCTTCTTATTCAAAACCGACCTGATTTAAAAAATACCCCTCATAATAAGCCCACACACAAAAGTAAAAGAATTTATACATTCAAAGTCAGAAAAATCATTAATAAAAGAGTGAAACATACCGACAGCAGCGAGAGGAGAGCGTCAGGAAGTTGAGGGAAAGAAGAGTTTGTTAAGGGGGTGGGAGACGGCAAGAGAGAAAGTAGAAGAGAGTGAAAGAGAAAGATAGAGGGAAAAGGGAGAGAGTAGTAGTGGGAGAGAGTAGTAGTGGGAGAGAGAAAAAGGGGAAAACTAAAAAACGAGAAAGAGAAAGGGCGAGACAAAGGGTGAGAGAGATAAATACACAGATGTCACTCAGTTTCTGACGAAAAGTGAAAGGTAAAACAGACGCAGGAAGGAAATGGATTCACCAAAATGTTTATAATAGTATTTTCTTGTAAATATCAAATATCTAAAGAGGTGGTCACAGTAGTCTTATATTCGTTGCCACGAAAATTTATAGAACCAAACTTGTGTCCACTTTAGTAACACTAATTTTGTAAAATGTGCGTAATAGTTTTAAGTTTGAACATCTAACACTATCTGATACAAAAATTAGTAAATAATAAGTTATAGGGATGTTGCGGGCTAATAAAGGAAAAAGAAAGTTATAGGACTAGAGGGGAGCAACACACGAAAGGTTGGAAGAGGAAGAGGGGGTATGAGAGGTAGAAGAAGAACGAAAGGGAGACGCGAAGGAGTAGGAAGAAAACGAGAAGGAAGGGAAGGAAGTGAAGGGGAAGGGGAAAGCAAAAATTAGAAGAAATATGAAAAAAGGCTACCACAGAGTCAATAATAATTTTACCAACAAAAATTTTACATTAGGGGCGGCGGATAGCCCTAAATTAGCATTCTAAAGTTTATGTTGACACCGTCTAATTAAAACAGCAACAATCTAATATAAGAAACAAAACGTTTTTAATTTACAAAATTTTACAACAATCCTGTACCCATTTAAAGGAAAACGAATTGTTTAATAATTTTACAATCCTAATAGTTCTCAAATCTAACCATCAAGGTTTATAATACTTGTATATTATAATAATATTTTATCACTAAGCCAACCTCGTTTACTTAACAAATATAATTGTAATGTTATAAAAATCAGACATACTAAAATAACAGACATAGAGGAGAGATAAAGCTTAATTAGAGTATTGTCAATAACGGTAATGATATTTACATTTCATAATTTTAAAGGAGCGTAGCAACCTCACAGCACAAATTAAACTTGGGCAAATTACATTATAAGCCATCCTTTGTTTTTGTATCTTATACAACTTTATGGCTATTATATGAAGATAGGCCTAAAACAAATTAACAAATAGTAGGGAAGCTTCACGTCTAATATGTTTAAATTTGTTTTAAATATTTTACAGCTTAAACATAACATTATTTTATTAATTAGGCTATTCAGTTTAACTAATTAAGGATCTATAATTATACACTGCTCCAAGAAATTAACGCATCAATTATTAATGTTGCGATAAAAGAAAAGCAGTGCGCTATCTACTTCAACCAAATGCTTTGAATGAATGTCTGATACAATCATACAAACTTGACATGTTACTCTTGTTCTGTTTCTATATCTTTACCTTTGTTAAAATAAATTAATCAATTTTACATCCACATTTACAATTGACTTGCAGTTTCGTTTTACTTTAAAGCGTATCAAATCGTGTAGCTGTCATCAAACAATTGCTTGTACGATCAGTCTTATTTAACATCTCAAGAAATTTAAGTAGTGATGAGTGTGTCACAGCCCTTACTTTGTCTGAAGAAGGGTATACTTTCCGCGCTATCGCTGACAGGCTGGGGTGAACCACACAACCATTTCTCAGTTCATCCAGCGTTTCAGAGAAACTAACGAACATGACAGACGACCAGGGCAAGGGCGACCACGTGCTACTACCGCTGTAGAAGATCGTTTTCTTCGAATACGTGCACTAAGAGAGCGCTTTACCACCACAAGAGCCCTCCACAGACCACTTTCAGCAGTACATAATGTGCAAGTTAGCATTGAAACCGTTCGCCAACGTCTTCTGGAAGGAAATCTGAGAGCCAGATTACCAGCTACTGGCCCACAGTTGACTGCAGATCACCGCAGACACAGATTGGATTTTGGTAGAAACCACTTGATTTGGGAAAATGAAGATTGTATACGCATTTTGTTCACAGACAAGTCCAGATTTTGTTTGGAGAGTTGTGATTGGCGCATTCGAGTTTTTAGATGTCCAAATGAACGATATGCTCAGTGCAATTTTGCCCCCACAACTACATTTGGTGGTGGCTGAATAATAGTATGGGGAGGCATATCTTTCACGGCCCGCACAGACCTACACATCTTCCCAGTCTGCACTTTAAACAGTCAGAGGTACATTAGGGATATCTTTAGAAACAGTATATATGTGCCATATACCCCATACATCGGATACAACTTCCAATTAATGCACGACAACGCTCAGCCCCACACAGCCAGAACTGTGCAAGAATACCTAGACGATGTTGGTATTCCTTTTATGCAGTGGCCCGCCGGAAGTCCGAACTTGATCCGATTGAGCACCTCTGGGATATTCTCGAAAGACGAGTACGATTCCTTCAACCACCCCCTGCAACTCTTAACCACCTAGGGAATTCATTAGTGGAAATGTGGGATAATCTTGAACAGGAGCAGTGTGATAATTTCAAGCATGGACCGTGGTTGTCAAGTACAGCCTGCTGAACCTTTTTGCGTTGGTCGTTGTTAAATTGCTTTGATTGTTGTTAATTTGGGTAAAATATGGTTTACTTAATTTTAAGCATTATCCATGATTAAACGTACTTCATTACATGCAATACTTTAAACAATATTGCGATTGTTAGTTGTGGTGCGTTAATTTCTTGGAGCAGTGTAGATAGCCATCTTTGCGAAGATTAAAAATATAGCGAGAACAGAGAGATTAGATGTAGTATGTTAGTCACTTCAACAATTCATAAAGCAAATTACGACCTTGCAACCCTACTTGAGCATGGAAAATTAAATTATAACTTATCCTTTGCTCTTGCCTTTTATGTAAGTTTAGTACAAGTTTGTGTCTAGTTTGTGAAAATATTTGTATAAACATTAATTAAAATTTAAAGTCTAAACATTTTTAAGTTGTGAAAATATTTGCACACTATAATTGTGTTATATTAATTAACTAAAAACTATTATTGAGCTCACCAAATGATACTGTAATTATAAACAGACACATGCTTCTAGATTAACTATCTGGAACATTAAATTACTAATTATTTTTCAAACATTCCAAAAATTTATAAAGAAAGCTAACTTTATAATTTAAATTGAGCATGGAGAAATGATATCCTTTTCTGCAAAATGTTAGTTATGTACTTCATAGAGAGAAGAAGAGGGGTAGAAGAGGGGGAAGAAATAGGGGGAGGAAGAGGAAGAGTGGGGGATAGATAGGGAGCGGGAGAGAGATGTGATGTAGAAATTTATAAGTTACTGTGACCAATATTATATATTATTTTTCTTTATTTATCTCATTTCCTTCCTCCTCCTCCTTATCCATTTCCTCTCTTGCTTTTGCTCTCCCCTCTCCTCCCTACATCTTGACTCATCTTGATCGTAGAAAACTAAATTAGAACTTATACTTTGCTTTGGTATCATACCAAATTTGGGTAACAACAAATCTGTGTCTAGTACGTAAAACGAAATTTCCTATAAATATTTTTGGAAAGGTTCATGTCTAACGATCATTGAATTTTTTAAGTATTTTTGTATTATAATTTTATCAACTAATCAAGGAGCTTAACAATACCTATTTATGGATAAACAGACATACCAGGAATAACAGATAGGAAGACAGAGAGAGGTTAAATAAAGATATGGTAGTGATATTGACGTTTCAAAAATTCATACGAAAGGTTACTACCTCACAACACAACTTAAGTTTGGGAAAATTAAGCTGCCGGCCGCACTTTTGCATATTATACAATTATAAAACCGTTTTGTGTATAGTTGTATACAAAATAATAACTTTAAGGTGCTTAAAATCTCACGATTGTTAATTTTTAATTATATTTTCATCATATGGTTTATTAAAACATTTCATTAGATCAAACATATAACTAGAGAGATAAATAAACAATTAAAAAAGCTAGAAATGTAGATTAAGAATCTAAATAAAAAATTATTGAACGTCTAAACAAAATAAATATAAAACAATCAGAATGAGGAAGGGCTTCCAGGAAAATAATTAATGCCTTTGCTAACGAAAATCAAATTAGAAAATATATAGGGGGCAGTGTAATAGATAATCAAAATACAGCCACGTCTTTTGCCTTACAAAATTAACGTTAATAGCGAATTGTTATCATAAAAATTAGTAAAATGTTTCAAACAATGTTAACGACTTTAAAAATATGTTTCAGTACCTAATGTTTTTATCATTTTGCCGGAAACTCATTAATGCCTAAAACAATAAGAGTAAAATCAAAAGCAGGATAGGTAACGGATAAAGGAAAGGGAGGGAACATCGTTATAGCACTACCAATAATATTGTCGATACTAAAATTTGAACAATCCATTAGGAATCTAATCTAACTTGAGTTTCGGAAATTACTGCATTCTTTGCTGTTATAACATACAAAATTACAAAATAATATAAATAAATTTATGCTGGGAAGCTTACAGATATTAAGATATGTTTTTACTCTATAATTTATTCTCTGGAGAAGAAGTGTTTACACTTCCCGTGATTCGGAGCCCATGTTAAGCTGTAGGTCCTCTATGTCTGTGGCACTTTAAAACATGCAACACAGGCATAGGAGAGAAGAACACTACGTCTCGTAGAAGACAAAACAGTAATAGAAAAAGAAGATAATGGAATCGATGACCATCTTTATGAAATGAAAAAGTAGCAATAAAATATAGACACACAGACATACATAAATTAATAAATGCAATGCGTATGTATAAGTATGCGTGTGTATGTGTATGTGAGTGTGTGTATGCGCGCGCGCGCGTGTGCGTGAAACAACACGGGAAGAAGTAGACTGAATTAGCGAAACCGGAGATAAACGAAGGGTTGAAACAGTGAGTAAAGAAGGATGAGATACTGAAGGGTGAGAGAACTGTCATGGTAACAATATTTACATATAAAAAAGTCTTAGGAAATATTACAATTCAAATGATTTGATGCAAAAATTAAAGTATTTCCAATATTTGCTCAGCCATTTTGCCCGAATACAATTTTGAAAAGAAATATGGAAATTTTTATACAGATTTCCGTTTAACAAATTTACCGAGTAATTGTAAAATTAAATCAATAATTATTGAGCAACACATCGAAATTATGAAAACTGCAAGGAACATGAAAACTTTAAATTGCTGATAAGCTTAAGCATATTTAAATGAAATTCAAATAAAACGTGAGTAAAGCTCTGATGATCTTAAAAAAGTGCGAAAAATTTCATTAAATAACACCTACGCAATGGATACTGCCATTGCTGGGTGACAACGCGGAATTTCAAGTATTTATTACGATAGGTAGTGTTTCTGGCCAACATGTCCGTTTAATTAAAAATCCACTACCCTGTAACACATTCAGACAGACCGAGAAGGGCCGAAGTCTCCAGTACTACCTTTTTTGCAGATTATCGCAAAAAATCAGGGTCTTGAATGGGGCAGCATAAAGAAATTGGGCGAACTGCAGCAGGCACTGGGGGTCAATCTAAACACGATGATTTCCCTGGTAAAGAGGATCCTACACGAAGAGCCTTACAAAAAGGACGAGGTCCTCCGGGAATTGGGAACGACTCTCGAGCACTTGGATCAAGTGTCTCTGACGGAGAACACGAAACACATACAAAGCTTTAAACTTAGGCAAAGAGCTTTACATGTATTTCAAGGTAAGCTTATTTAAAATTATCCCCGGAATCAGCTCGTTACCGTTTGTAAGCGCTACTCGTCTTTTAACCTTAGAAATTTAATAAAAGTCGAGTTAATTGCAAGCGTTTTGTTCAATTTTTGAAAAACGGCTGGGATGTATTGCTTTTATTTGCGAATGTGCTGTGGGATCACTTCAGATTCTTTTTTAAAACTTGTATAGCGTTTTTTTGTTACTACATTGCTAAAAGTAGATATAAAGAGAAGCAGGTAACAGAATAGATTTTATGGAAAATATATTAAGAATATAAAAATAGGAATAAGAAAACACAAATAAGCTATAAACCTTGGTAGTTTAAGTTTACACATTTCTAAAAAAAATAAGTAAATGCAGTAAGGAGGCGAGAATGAAAATAGAGGACAGACAGACACATATCTAGTTCCATAATTGTCTAGGGAAAAACAAAATAAATATTGAGAAAAAGGTGGGTAGGGGAATAGAAGATGTTGAAAAAAATTGTAAATTATATTGGAAGAGGCAAAGCAATAAAAGGCACATACAGATGAATGGTTATACGTTTTTGAAAAAGGAATAAGGAAGGAACAAGATCGAACAAAAATCTATGAAAAATAGAACTTTAGGACAGAGGCGGTCATACTTAGTATAAATAACATGTTAATTTCTAGTTAATTGTAAAAAAAAAGACACAAAGCAAAAGCAAATAAGGTTGGCATTTGTATAGGTAATGTTCTTGGAAAATGAAAGAAAAAGGTAAAAGGACGAGACAGCACAAACAAAAACATAGTAAATGTGAAGTAAAAGAAGGCGAGGGCTAGAAGGAGTGAGAGAATAAAATACAGGATGACTGTCAAAAATTTACAGAATAACTAACTCAACTAAAACCACATTACAAAGAAACGAGAATTCCTAGAGAAGGGATACACAATAATTGAAGAGGGAAAGATAAGATAAATATGAACATACATATATGTACATATAATGTTCTAAAAATTTATACAAAAAGTTAACGAGAACGACAGAAAGAAAAACAATTGCGATACGCATAGCACCACTAAATCTACATATTTATGAAGTAAGCAAGAAACGTCCAGAGAAAGAAGTACTTATAATAT
>JABXWE010032115.1:0-11683 GCA_014611495.1 Limonius californicus | reverse complement strand
ACATACCCACCCACAGACAGACATTTTTTAAAAACCACTTTTTTGGGTTCCTAGAGACCCAAAACGGATATATCCGTTAAAATCTCGATTTCGAAAATTTTCATGATTTCAATACTTACCCTATACCTATAAGGTATGGGAAAGTAAAAATTATCAGGAATATAAGCTTTGCAAGACATTCTAAGCTGGAAACGTTTGTGTGCGAAACGAATTCGTATATCTTTCTTCCAATATATTTGTGTCGAAGCAATTCTTTATTCTACATTTATACTAACGAAACCTCCTTATTGCTAAGAAAACTTGACGAAGGGTTTCCCTGAGAGAAGGACTTTATAATTAACCAGGTCATGGTTTTATTACGACCCAAGAATAAACAATGTAGAGTAGGTAAATAGCCGAAGATTTAACGCTCTCGGGGGTAAAATTGAATATTTAGTGGTAATTAGAGAAAACAAATTCCCGGTTTAACCATTGTTCAACCTTCATTGTGAAAATAGCCCATTATTTCTGTCGATAAATAGCCTGGGGCAATTTTAGGCCATACCGTTCAATGTCTAATTGAATTAAATTATTTGAGAAAATCGAAATTTTAAAATTAGGAGTAAAAAGACAATTTTTTCTGATGTTTGTATTGTGCACTCTCTATTATTCAGCTAAGATTGTAACCGAATACGGCTTATTAAAATTTTTATAAGCATTCATCCACCACATAAAACATAAGATCTGTAAAGAATAACTTGTAACATTTTTTGCAGAAAATTCTGTTACAATTACCCTCATTATTATTTCATCCTCTAAAAGCCGCTTTTAGCTGCCAAGGAAAACGAAAGTTCATAACCACTTGCTAAATAAATATCGTTTCGCATAATTTATAGAAATTACGATAAGTCATCATTTTTACATAAATCTGAGTCTTACGTACAGACAAACTTAAAATTTCTCTAATTTTACAAGAATTAAGATACTATTGTAGATTATGAATTGTCTCAGTTATCACCTCAACGGTGTATAAACCTTGTAAATATAAACTTCTGCATTGAACTGTGAAAATGAAAAAGTTTTATTTGCAAACCCAGTTCATATTCAGCATCTTAAAAAATGGGGTTTCTGCCTTTCACGCATTATTCATTTCTTTAATTGTTTCAGTATAATTAAATATATCATTAAACGAAGAAGCTTCTACTCGGAAAACAATGAAAAGGTCCTGATAAGCTTTATTTATGGGCTGTTATATGTTTTTCGCTTGTTGGTATGGGAATAGTTATATGGGATGCAGTAAAATGTGTAGGAGGATCGCTTGCGGGATTTTCGACACGATTTAATCATGCCTCCGTTTTAGATCCTGGAGACAAGACAATAAATTTCTGCACTTTTGACTTCACCTATCGTGTAATCAATCTAATCTGTCTGACTTGAAGCAAAACACGTTTTCAATTAAATATAAACTCATCAGTAGGATTAATCAATTACACCTTCCAGCTTCCCGCCTAATGACGTTATTGTCATTAATCTTCGTCCCAGCATGACTTGTGCCACATTATTTAAACTTTATGTTTGAACATCTGTTTTCAAAAAGCAGATTGCAGACATAGTAAGTACAAATCCCGGTGAGAAATTGATTGCGTGTTGAATAAATGTGAAATATAAGTTCACGGAAATGGTCTGTTTTTATAGTAGCTTTATTGGGTTGTGAAAGTGCTAGTCATAAACTAATAATAATAATAGATCAATAACAAAGAATTCCATGTCCAGAATTTGTTAATGTAGACAATAGCTATTTTAACTCGTTGCAATGAGAAACAAAATTGAAGGTAGACTTGTTCCACTGAAATCCATTTTTGATCAACTTAGTCTTGAAAACAAGTGCAATAATTCAAGTGACGTTTGTTAATGTTAGTAGTGTTTGTAAGCAATACATTACAAAATAATAAGTTTCTGGCTTTTTTATTTGATTCTGACTTTTGAAACTTCGATTTTGAAATGGGGTTTGTTGTTGAAAATTCGTCCAAGTTTGATAAGCGTGCGGTCCTACCATTTTTATGCGCTGAGGGGGTGCAGCCATTGTAGATTTATACGGGAATGCATGCAGTGTATGGAAATGCATGTATTGCGTACCCAACTGTAAAGGAATGATGCCGAAAATTTAAGAATGGAAAAGAGGGGACTATGGATGAGCCGCGACCAGGTGCACGGTGTACTGCATTAACAGAAAACAATATGACATTTGTGGAAGGTCTTTTTAGAGAATATCGCAGAAGTACAATTAGAAAAACATCAGAAATTGTTGGTGCGAGTATAGGATCTGTCCGTAGTATTATTTGTAATCTGGGTTACAGCAAAGTTTGTTCGTAATGGATTCCTCGTCTTTTGTCTAATGAACAAAAATGCTTGCGAATGGGCTTATCTCCGAAACACCTCAGAGACTATAGGCAAAACGAAAAACGACGGACGTAACGCTAGAAATAACTACAGCAGACGTTCGATAGCGCAAACACCGGATAATGGAAACATCGAGCTAATGTAAACACAAAATTCTTACTATAGGATCAAATGGAACGCCCGATAACGTACAGCTGGATATCCTAAACACTTCTTTTTTCATTGTTTTTAAATGTCCATACGAGTGACAAAGTGAAAATCATAGACGAGGTTGCACTAGGTGCGGGAGCGACACAATTTGCAATTTGAATTACTTCACGTTATCGAGCGTCTGCTGTACTTCTAGCGCAATACACGCCGTGTTTCTTCTTGCTAATCATTTGTTTTTTGATGCTTATAAATTCCAATAATATAACCTGGTTTCCGCTATAGAAAATATTTTGGATGTGCGAATCTAAATCTGGATATGTCTTTTTCGACATTTTTACACTTCTTTCGACATTTTTAGGTTTTTTGTTTAGATATTTGTACGGTTTTTCGACATCTTAAGTTAAGACTTTCTTCTGTCGATAGTTGCTGGTGACGAAAATTGGTGCCATTACTACGAGCCATCCAGTAAGTTATCGTCTATCAAGTAAAAACATTCAAGTTCACCACCACCAAAGAACTTTAAAGCACAACTTTCTGCAGGCAAGGTGATGTTAACATTTTTTTTCGACCATGAAGAACCTTTGTTGATAGAGTTTAAGGAACCTGGAGTAAATGTCAATGCAAATCTCTACAATGAAACTTTGAACAAGCTTCATCAATCAATAAGACGGAAACGTCCAGGAAAACTTACGCGTGGGGTCATTTTGATGCACGACAATGCTAGGCCTCATGTTGCTAATGTGGTAAAAGAAAATCTTCAACGAAAGAAATGTAGGGTTTTAGA
This sequence comes from Limonius californicus, assembly GCA_014611495.1. Lineage (NCBI taxonomy): Eukaryota > Metazoa > Arthropoda > Insecta > Coleoptera > Elateridae > Limonius > Limonius californicus. The sequence continues at coordinate 8,370 of JABXWE010032115.1, read as the reverse complement.
GCATTCCCCGTACAGCCCGGATCTATTGCCTTGCAATTTCCATATTTTTGGACCGCTGAAAAAGGCGTTACAAGGTCGGCATTTTGAGTCTGACGCAGAAGTACAGAAAGCTGCGGAAGACTTCTTCAACCAACAGCCACCAGACTTCTATGAGCAGGGTATACGTCGTTTAATGAAACAATGGGATAGGTGCCTTAACTGTGACGGTAATTATTTGTAATTAAATTGTTGAATAAATTTGTTATAAAGTAAAGATGGGTTTCAATTGAATACACCTCGTAATTTATCATCATCATCATCATCTGACATGGGGCTGACTCGAGGATCACTCCTGGATTACCCCAGGCCCACCCGTGCCAGTAGATGAGAAGGAATTTATGGGATAGGGTGGGAGCGGGTGAGTTGTTGCACCACTTTAGCATGCCTGCAATGTATACCGCAAGGCACCGCTGCTGCAACACCGGGTAGTTAGTAAGCTACGCATCAATGGGATTTTGAGTACGTAACCGGGAACGACTGTCTCGCGGCAGTAATGAGCATGGCTTTCGGATACGCTGGCGCATGCGCAAATGCAGTTTTGTAATGGCGCAAAATTTAAATGTCACACAAACTGACGCCACTAGTTAAACTGAAAACGTATTGTATTTATATTATTTTTGGACATTATAGAACAAATAATACGACAAGAATAATAGTAGTGTCATAAGTATATATTGGTTTTTATTAAAAAACGTTGAAACGTACACATTTATTAATCAAATACGTATACCCTTATAGCTACCCTATATAAGTATGTTCAAATCTAGTATGGATATTTAATGCCTGTTCAGATTTTTCTAACAATGCTTGACTAATATTATCAATTTCTTTCAAAGTTGGCTTTTGGAATCCAACATTTTTCAGTTTTCGTTTCTTTGTGGAAAACAAACGGACTTGTTTTTCAACATTTTGGTTGGGATTGACGTTTTCGGTATTTTTGAAACGTGTTGTTGATTTGTTAAGGGTGTCTATAACTTTATCTAAGTCTTTCACAATCGTGTTTGTTTCCTTATCATCTATATCCGTTCTGTCGATTAACCCAATTATTAAATCAGCTTTCCTTTTAATCGTATCAATACTTGATTCAGGTGCCGGATTTTTTTTTATACTATTTTGTAATATTTTACTGATTTCACTTGCATTACTAATGTGTGCGAGTAGGATATTATTAGGCAAGGAGTTTTCTGTATTAGTTAATTTGGCACATGCATGGATATGCTTGCAAATATTTAATTTTATCACATTATCTAAACATGAACATTTAAAAGTATGGATACATATGTTACACTCATTACATTTTACAGGGCATTGTAAGCATTCTTCCTCTTGTCTTATTATAAGATACTGCTGAGAGGAATTTGATGATGAAGTTACCAACCACTCATTTTTATCTGATAATTTTTCAATCATTGTTAATGAGATAGTTTCACTAGCTTTATGACTCTTTATAATTCTGTGAGTTTTTTCAGTAGGGGTGTTTTTTGATAATTTTATTAAGCGACTAAACAAACTGCACGTGCTATCTTCATAACTGCATTAATACTTTTGTCCAACCTTTTTACCTTTTTCCTTTCTAAATAAAAATGTTTTAATCGTTTATGAAGCGACTCTAAATACATATTTGTATTTATACCTAACCCTAAGCGATAACAATATGCCCAGCATTCGGTGCGGTTGGCATAATAGGTTTTAAAGTACTGCGCAAAGGCAACGGTATCAGCATCAGAAAACAAATCTGCTAATACTTGCTTGAGACTTTCCTCAAATGTATCAATAGAAGTAAGTTGCAATAAAACTCTTAATGTCTTATAAACTAGTGCCTTTTTTTCGGGCCCACCAATTATTTTTCCTAAATTTTGGCGCCAGTTCCTATCCACATGCCAAGTGCATAATAGCCTGTAAGGGACTGGAGACATCGTAAATGACCATGCATTATAAAATGCAGGTGCATCATCGGACATAACTATGGTAGCACAAATTATACCCACCCTCCCTTTAATGTATTCAAAAAACAATTTAAAGGAATTTTCATCGGAACAATTTGAAAAAGAAAATGCTACGGGACATCCCGAGCCAAATTCGTCTACTGTCATTATTGTGTACAACTGAAAGTCATAGCTATTAGTTCCATGTGTTCCATCTATACATATCTTACTGTTACCAAACTTTTTAAGTTGCCGAGCTTGAAAGGAGGTCATTATTATTAACATAAAGTCATCCTTTAAAAGAATTCCAGAATCATCTTCTTGACCTTGTTCTTTATAATACATAACTGGCGAATCTTCACCAAGGGCCTGCACTTGATGCACCCATAGTTTAATGCTAATTGCATCATCTTTGTGTTGCTTCGTGGAGTAACCGATGTTGAAATCTCTGGCTATATTATACATATCTTTTTTTTCTAATAGGTGAATTCGTTGTAGACCCTCTTCGATTGCTTCAGAATTTCGAATATCATCCAAGATGTGCTGAAATGACACTCCTTGTCCAAGTTTGCCTGTAAACAAACTGACTGATAGTTCGTGACACTATTTGTTATAATATATATTTACACCTATCTTGATACCTGTGTACATGCAAATACAAAAACTATATTAAATATGTTTATAGCAGATATTTGTCTCTAAAGTATAAAATACGTTAATTTGCAAATTACCTGCAATTTCGGCCCTGGTTTCTTTGCTTAAAAATCTGCGACCAATATCGACTGAATGTCCAACATGAGTTTTCCAAAACCGAACAGTAACGCAGTGATCTTCTTTCGTTACTTCCATTCTTGAAGGGCATGCCTTCCCAATTTTGTTAGACCCCATGCTTTTAAGTGATCTTATGTTTTTTCCAGCGCTCTTATATTCATAAGATCGATGACAATTGTAATAATTTTTTTTTGCACCATTTCTAAGTAGTTTAGCTGAACTATCTAATACATATGAGGACGAATTTTCCAATTGAAGCCTATCTTTCCACAGCTCAAACTCTAAAAAATTAAAAGGAACATCAACACAGTTTAGTAGAAACAAAATTGATACATTATTGTAATTAACTTTTGTGTGCGAAATTCTTATTAGTACCTACATGTTCGTATCATACCTACGTACCATTCTGAGAAGTAAATGTTAATTCTTCTAAACACAGTTCAATCCGATGTGCTTCAGTAAAATGTTTGCGTAAAAAATTGTAGCTCTTGAATTCTTCAACACATTCACTTTCCGGACATTTAATTCGGCATTTTCGTGTTGTATGGTGTCTTTGCTCATCAATATAATTATGAATGTTTCTCATGTGTCGCATTAGAGTTGACTGATTAAAATACAAGTTTCCACAAATTGTACATAGTTCATTCGCTTTCGTTTTCTTGGGTGCTGGATCTTTATCCTTCGTGTAATCATGTACTTTTCTAAGATGAGCATATAAATTTTTCTTTTGCTTAAATTGCACACTGCATTCTGAGCAAGCAATACAAGGCACTGATATGGCAATACTAGCCATCCTACACTCAACTGAACGCCACAGACACTTTACATCAGGGAACACCTTTACGTGTCAAAGAGTTCAGTATTTAGGTTATGTTATAACGTCAGTCAGCTGTTGTTGACAAAAGAACCTTCGTGTCGCGTCGGCTTTCACGACAGCCATGCTCATTACTGCCGCGAGACAGTCGTAACCGGGACCGTTATGAGATTATGCATTTGACCCTAATAAACTTTGGTATCAAAGTTTCACATTGTTCGTATCTCTTATCTATCTATTGTTTTAAGGTAACAGATTTCACCTATCTTAGTTTCCTAATAACTAATAACTTAATATTAACCCCAAATCGTATTATTTCTACTTAATTTTAATGTCGACTCTCGATTCTTCTTCCTTCTTTTCCCTCCTCCCCTCTGCAGTTGTCGCCTAGGACTCCATCGTTTCCTTACCCACTGGTACTTGTTTCGTTTCTTCTCCTTTGTTTTCCCCTTCCTCACCCTGTTACTGCTTCTTGTTCTTCGTTATCCTGTTCTTCTTGATTGGATTCTTCAATTAGTGCGTATACTCTTCTTACCTCTCTTCGGATATCCTCTTTTCTTCGTGCCCAGTCCTCTCATGTCACTTTAGGTATGCCGGTGTTTTGGATGTCCCTCTCCAATGATGTATTCCATGTGTAGCATGGTCTTCCTATCTTTTTTTTTTCTGTTTGCATGGCATAAGCTTGCTGTAGAGGGTGGTTGGCAGGTCTTCTTAGCCAGATTTCTTACATTTTCCTCCAGTTGCAATTGGAAATTTTGTAGATTTTCTCTGATGTATAACACGATTTTTTTCTTAAGTTGAAAGCTTCCTGTTTGAGCTTTTCCCGCGGTGCTGTCCCCCTGTGTTTTGATCTGCTATCAAGGCCATCATCAGTTTGTGTCTGTCCGTAAATACTGTTTCCTGGTCCATGGCCGGTATTGTGTTTCCTGCTTTTAATATTTGCCGTGGGTTTGCTGTTGTGTAGTCTTCCGTGTGTATCTTCCTACCTTCTAATATTACTGGTTCTGCTTGACCGCACCCCGTAATGTTAGATATCGGTCCTACCTAATTTGCGGTCTTCTGAACGAAATTAAAATTAATATAAAATAAAATGAAATAAATTAAAACACGATTAAATAAATAAAATTCGATCAAATGAGATTAACGTTTACAATTCATTTATTACGTTAAGAGGGTATAGTACCACAGTGCGAATTTATGAACACTATCTGATTCACAACGAATTGTAGTTTTACACGCAATGAAAATCCAAAATCAAATTTTACTTAATTGCATGATTCCAAAATCGACGTATTTACTACTTTTCTGCTTATTAACTACACAACACTGCGAATTTTTAGACACTGTCTGATTCACAGTGAAATACAGTAGAAAATTTTACTATCTTGCATGCGTTCAAAATCGACTTATTTAGTAAAAATACCGCTTACTTTTCTGGGAATTTGGCTCTAGTCTGATGGTATTATCCTCGATTGAAATTTATGCTCTTATTTCAAGAATTCGGTTTTTAGTTGCGACGGCTTCTTTGTCGGCCCGCATCTATTACCGTCCCGCAAGGGTTTTTACCTGCGGTCTCCCCTGTTCTATTTCCAAGAACAGCCCCTGAAGCCTATCCTCTTGTACTATACATGCACTTGTTATAAAATCCCCCCGTTTTGATTTTCCTGTCCTGTTTATCCACCTATTTGTTCCTACCCCGTGCTTATATATACAGGGTGTCCTTTAAATACCTTAAAAGCTTCAGGTAGCACTCTTCTGTAAGAAATACAGTCCTCAAAAACACTAACACGAACTTCCTATAGTGCTTAGTTTCCTCACACGATACACTTAAAGAATATTATACTTGGCAACGTTGACGATGTCTTTGCATTTATGGAGAATTTAATTAGTAGGCCGACATTACATGATTAGAAAAGCAAATTTTCTACTTTTCATCACAATACCATGGCCTTGCACTGTTGTCAAATGTAGTATTTACGAAATTTATCATTTTTAACAGTACTTCCAGAAGAGCAACTGAGCGTCACTCAATATTAATCTTTACATAATCAAGTGGCAGTCAGTCCACTTATCGGCCAGATACGTGCAGGACATTAAAGTTCTCGTTATTGTTTCCATGAAATTCTGTTTTAAAGATATCAACTTTAACACTCTCGTACAAGAAAACTAAGCTCCAAATACCTACTTTTTTTAAAGATTTGTATTAAGCATTCATAAAAGAAAAATTCTACCTGAAGCTTTTAAGGCATTTAAAGGACACCCTGTATATTAGATGCGGCTGGACTACAACACTAGGCTACTACTACTACACTACTTGATCACTTAGCTTTTCTCTACTTCTCTCCCTCGTGCTTGCTGTTTTTTCCGCTGTTTTCTTGTTGACCGCTAACCTTTCACCTTTGATCGGTCAGCCGATAGAGCATGTGGACGCTGGTTCGCTTGATTGTTCCTACACCCGCACTTCACTCACTTGGTAATTTCCACACTGAAATAAATCCTAAGCAATTTTGCCCGAGAGAGCCCAAAAGCACGTCCGTTCCCTCGCCCATTGCAAACGGAACTCTCCTTTCAACTGAATACACCTCGTAATTATGGAAACTTTTCAATTTTATTGTCATGCCTTAGTGGAGGATTTAGACGATAGTCGCTTGCCACTAACACTGTGTTTCGCGCAAGCGTGCTAGTAACTATAGAGAGTGCATGCGGTAGGTGCACGCTGCAGTGAAGCTACTTAGGGACATCATCAATGGTGGTGTGGCGTCACAGGAATTTCGCAGGTTTATTAGCACTCACTTGATTTCGTATTTTTTATTACTGAAGTATATTCCTTTACGAAGAATATCAGCAGAAATAAGTGTATCCGGTGGCCACACTTACGTATTTCGTAAGGGCATTAATATTTGGTATTTTCACCTAATGTTAGACATTTCAATCTTCTGGGTATAATTATTGTTACGGGAAAATTAACTAACTTTTATCTCCTTAAAATTTAAGCTGCTGCTAAAGGTATATTAGCCAAAGATTCAACGTCCACTCGAAAAAATGTTTCCATTTTTAGAATTTGCAATATAAAACGTAATTCTGGAATGTGGTAATTTCCTGCATGGATTTCATTAGTGTGATTTTTTTTCAGCCTACGTTTGGGTCGTTTGTTTTTTCTTTGTATATTTCAAATTGCAGGGCAGTTGGATAAATGCTTTTGAGAATACCTCCTATCAAGCACCTTCAACGATTTTATTTTTTATAATAAATTACCACCATTAATAAAGTATGTTTTTCTATCTTAATATTTAATATTTTACTGATCTTATATAAAACTTGGATATTTAAAAAGTACTACCTACTGTAGGTATTATGCAGAAAATATGCTTACAACTTCATATTATTTTATAGAAACGGAACTTATTATTTGCAGTATTATACATATACTTCTGTTTAAACTGTATAAGCAATAAAATTGAACATGCGATTATCTTGTAAAAGATCAATCGTTGCTAGGTGAATGTAAAAGTACAAACAATATCTTTGTGTAAATAAATAAACAAACCAATAACCAGGACTCAAATTTATCCGTCGAAGATACGTATCGTACAGAAAAATAGTGTTGTTACGCTACTGATGCCGCATCAGTACATAACGCATAACATTACAATATAAAATGGGTTTATATTGTAATTCGTAGATTTTTAAAGAAAAATTCTTATACTAAGAGGAAGTGCAACAATAATAATTATTGATATTACATATTTTACACATTTATGGGCTCTTGATTGGTGTAAATTAACTATTAAATTGATAACCTAAAAATACAATGTCAGGAAATGATTTGAAAATAAAGCACTTTAGCGATTTTCTTCTTTGTACATTTGTATTAGATCCATATGCCACATAATTCACCGCTATAATACCACAAAATTATAAGTGTACACTAAATAAAAGAGAAAAAAATTATAAACCAGTTTGGTGACCTGAGACACCGTTTGTACCTTCGATTGTCATCAGTTTAGTGAAGTGATTGCTAGAATCTGCCGGCCAAGAAAGAATTGAATCAATGAAATTTAATTTAGTTTAAAACAATTACCTACCCTAAATGGAAAAACCGCAGTATAAATGAAAAGTCAGAAACCACTACTACGATTACGCAAAGGTTCCCTAATACCAGCACCTAACTATTGAATAAGTAATTATTAGGTACCGATTTTCTAAATCTTCATATTTTATATTCTTAAATTCTTGAAAAGTAAATTAAAATAATGGAGTCGGATATCCAAATTATTAAGGGCAACCATAAATTATCCTGCAGTTTAACCATGTCAGAAATAATCTAGCCAGATATCAACGCTAAAGTAACCTAAAAGCCGTTAAAATGTCGTTATGTAACGATTACGCAACTTTTTCGTATTGGTTATGTAACAGTTACATAACAATTAAGTAACGGTTACGTAATGATTAAATCAAAAACTTAACAGCCTTCCACATCCCACTACTAAGCTCTGGTTTATTTTCTGCCATGTGTTTCTCCTCAGCGCTAAGGTAGCAACGCGGGGGCATACAGTTTATCATCGAATACGAACCACAGAAATTCCAGAGAAGGTTTTTAGCATTAAGATCCCATAGTTGCAAACCGGATTGGGAAAATGTGTGTGGTAGGTTGCAATATAAGATTTTTAAACACTACTTGATAAGGCTGGGAAGTCGAACTCAAGCCATAATCGCCGTTTTACACAGAAAGCGATCGCTCTGCCAACTAAGTTACCACCATATACGCACCGCAATGATTACATACGATTAATTATCGAAATGAAGCCAAAAGTGTAACTA
>JABXWE010032114.1:0-23576 GCA_014611495.1 Limonius californicus | reverse complement strand
AACCATTTCTTGTCAGAGGGAACTTGTACTATTTTCCATTTTAGGCGTTCTCTACCGCGTAGCAAAATAATGGTTACCCATGGTGTAGACTCTACTAATCTGCAATTGTTTTACAACTACTGTCTCACAGTGTCTCTAGGGGTACGGGGGAGGGGGAAGATAAATACCACTAGTATAAAGAATGGTGTGATATGTTCAGTGCATTTTTTAATGTATTGGCGACAGTCCTTCAACAGACTTAAAAAATACCGAAAATGTAGGAAGTATTAAAATTTGTGAAACATGTGCACGAAAACAACTAATAAACACTGCATGTACCACATACGTTGACAAATTTAATACTACACACGATTACCTGCAAATAACATAAAATGTAAACAAGCGTAGACATTAGCATATAAGTTAATACATAAGTTATATGCCTTTGTTACGCCATTTTTTAAGAAAGGCGATTGAAAAAACTGTAGTAATTATAGAGGCATAAGTGTCATTAGTTCAATCGGGAGGTTGTACGGACATATATTAAATTCAAGAATACGGAAAGAGTGGAATGAAATAGAGAAACACAGAGGCTTTAGAGCGGGTAGGTCGTGCACAGACAACCTATTTTGCCTACGGCAGCTAATAGAAAAATGTCATGCTAGAAATTTAGTCTCTGTCGGCCTAAAAAAGGCTAAGGGGACGAATATAAGTCCTGGGGTCTTAAAATAAGCCTTAACAAAACGGAATATTTGGCAGTAGGTACAGGTGGAGAGGACCTAGATATAGACGGAGAACACATAAAACACTGCGAAGAGTTAAAGTACCTTGGATCCATATTTAACAACTACCCAAACCGTGAGCATGGTATAAAAAACAGAATGAACCAGCGACGGAAAGCATACCCAGCACCTAAACGGTTTATGGTGGAACAAGGGAATTAGCAACAGCACAAAACGAAGAATATACCAGACTATTGTAGGAGGAATTTTACTGTACAACTCAGAAGTCTGGGAAGTAAACAAAAAACAAAATCTAACACTGCAAGCACTAGAGATGGATGCCCTAAGAAGAAGCTGCAGAGTATTAAGACTTGAACATATTCCCAACAGAATTGGAAGTGGAAGAGGATATAATAGATAGAATAGAGAGAAAAAATTAGTCCGATATGGACATCTAAACCGCATGGAAGAAATTAGATGGCCACAGAAAATTTGGAAAAGGTTCTCCGCCGCAAGAAGGAAGAGAGGTCGACCCCGAAAAACATGGGGCAAGCAGTGCAAAAGGCAATGTCAAGTAGGCAGTTAGCCCAGGAAGACACTCAACACAGAAAACTTTGGCGTATTGGATGTGGGAAACGACAAATGTTGTAACAAGCTCGCTATATATATATATATATATATATCCCTCAGGTATCCCAATATTTTTGAGGGTTTATTTGCTTGGGTTCGAATCTCTTGGTGTAGATTTATACAGAGGACTACTTAAATTAAAACGTTAAGAACTTGTAAGGGAGTTAGTTTAAGGGATCAAGTGAGAAGCGCATCAATAGTAGAGACACTTAAAGTACAAGATGTTGTAACGTTTCCAAGAGAAAAACACCGATCATGTTAATAGAAGGAAGATCGCCTGGCAAAACGGGCAGAAGATGAAAGACCTCCTGGTCAACTACCCAAACGATGGCACCAAAGCTGAACCTCCGCATCTCAAAAGGCTTAGCGAAAAAGAAAGAAAAACAAGACAAAGTGTTAAATCAAAGAAGAAGTAAAGGAAAGTGATTTAGCAGTGGTATACAACAGTCATAGTTCTGAGATTTTTCTTAATTATATCAATTATTTAAAAAAAAACTATATCAAAGCTTTTTTGCTACAAATACGCTATTTAGTTCTGATGTTTGAATACCTTGTTTTTTTTGTATTTCAATCATTTTACACGGTGCCTTAAAATTCGGAAATAGTTGCTTACAAAGCCCAACAGCTGTTTAACTGCCAAAAGAATTAAATGAAGCTTGTATGAAAAATACACCAAAGATAATACAATGTAGTCCATGGTATTAACAGACGATTAAGCCGATTGTTAGTGTGAATGCGTGACGTAGCTTTACACACAACGCGCTTACGGGCGTCACTGGATAAATCGGTTCAGGGCATTTGACTGCCAAACTTAGTTTAAGCTGTTAATATTTCATGTGAATTCATTATTGTTTATGTACTTCATTCTACATAAAAATCGTTTTTTTAGAAGATACACCCAGTTAAGTTTAGTATCCTCTTTCTTTTATTGTCATTGGAATACAAGAAATGTATAATAGAATACTCTTTTTCCAACGAGACCTACACTAACGATATTTGGACTATTAGTGTAAAACCGCTGGAAATATTATATCATTATACCAATTTTCAGATGCTGCAACTGACTATAGACAATTGCAAGAAACACTAAAAAGGTGTAAACTACTTCATAAGACATTAAATATTACTAAATGAAAACTCAAATGGCAACCACTGACATATACTAGAAACACTAAGGATACTGCTAGGAAAATAATGGAAATAGATCTATTTTCAGCATTTTGTATAATAAACTAATCACGTTATTTTATAACCAGTGTCATATTCGTATTGAAGTGAGGTACACAAGTTAATAAACTAAGACCTACGTTTATGTTTACAAAATGTCGCTACAGGTTAAATGAGCGGTTGTTTTGTAAATTTAGTTATAAGTTCCTTACTTTTTATACTAATTTTTTTATAGTGTAACCAATATCTGTGTCTCAAAATATGTGTTGTATTACAATTTAATGAGAAAATAACTACTTTCCTTTGACCTAAAAACAACCCTTTCTTTATTCATATATCCCTATTGTATGTAAAGCATCCTACGCATCTAAATTTTATAATTGGACAGGTATAATTAAACAAATTGGCGTACAAGCTTAATTCAGCCAGAGTTTATTCACAAATAGATAGCAATTAAACCGCTCTCAAGTCCAAAGCGTCCTATTCCTACCAAAGAAAGTTTCGTTAACACAATAGAAACTTTCGATTGCTCCTTTAAATTCCAAATGAAGCTGAAAATAAATTAAACGGAAATCTAAGCTAATATTTCCATTTAACGCTAGTAAATAATAGCATATATTAATATCACCTATTTGACGATTCAGCTGATAATGGCGGAAATGCAATGGAAACTAATGCACTTTCACAGTGCCACGATTCTTTGTAATTGCTTAGAAACTTGGATGATTGGTAATTATAAATATTAAAATCGGTGCAAGCGTGCATTAATGTGAAAGGAAAAAAATTACTTATTTATTGCATAAGTCTGCATGCATTTTTGACGTTCAGCAAAGAGTGAAGAAGAATCATATACGCGGCATACTAATAACTCATAGTTTTCTTACTAACAACAAATTTGCGTATATGTGACAGTAGAAAATAAATTACCTATAAGCTGCATAATTTACTTGAAAGAACAAGTATTCAAAGTAGGAACCGCGGAAAATGTTGCATTTTATGTATGAAATCTCCTTTGCAAATTACATAAATAGGTACCCGCAATACTAATTTCAAAATAGTAAACAATTTCTTTGTAGACAATGTATGATTCGAATTTGCATTTAATACATTTAATGTAAGAAAAGTTTAACCTCTATGAAATTACTCTTAGATTCAATAAAAATCATTCTTCATTAAGATTAATTGAACCTCCCAGGTAAAGGCATAACATTATACAGGCTGTTATAAATATCGTACAGTATTGTTGGGTTACCTACTGAATTTATTGCCTGATGAGTTATAATAAAGAAATAAAGTTTGTTGGGTCCAAAGACCTGCTGACTTCTTATGCAGAATATAGATTATTTTTAAGCCCCGTCTGTCGAGTCACGCTGGGATAAATTAATAAATAAAGGTGTCTTAAATGTTAACCATATATCTGTAACGATTAGCGCTGCTTGGGCGACGTTTATCTACATTAACCAGTAAACAGGTGCGAACAAACTTTATAATTTACATGTAAATTATTGTCACCGTTTTGTAGAAGGCATTCGAGACATAGTAACGTATGTGTAGCAGAAATTTGATCTCAGGACAACCATGTTTTTGAACGACTTAATTATTTATAGGTAAAATTAAAGAGTTAATAAAAAGCGGTGATGCGGCTGTGAAGAGTCTTTTAGCATATGATAATAGTTGCTTTTCGTTTATCAAACTTCGACAATGACCAGATCAGATAATTGTAGAAAGCGGACAACAAATAGACAATCACAACTAACGGGACTACTTCATACGCACCCTGTAGTTAAGGTGCGAGAATTAAAATGTCTCCATAAATGGAAATCCTATTATTAAAATCCTATTAAAGTGATATTATTAATTCTTGATATGGTAATGAGAAAGAACTAGCATTCAGGCTGAGTGTAAAGCGATATCCAATTAGTATGTACATATTGTTAATGAATAAAACTAATAATAAATGATAAAATGACTAAAACAAATTTCTGTGTCACAAAAAATTAACAATTTACCACCCAGAGAGTTTCATTAGTTTCGTAGGAATTAAATATATGTAAATTCCAACACCCTGTTTATCTAACTTTTATAAGCATGCTTGCGAAGAATTAAACAATAAATTATATATAATTTTTTTACATGCCTTAACTGTGAATCTTGAATATCTTGAACTCCTCAGCTTAAACATTTAAGCTGCCTGTGAGTTAAATATGCATTTACTTCTAGTAGTCAGTAACTGAGAAAATACAAAAATTAGATTAAATAACTTAATGATAAAGAACACAATACATTTTTCTACTCCAATATTGATACTAATAGTAACTAGACAGTTGAATTCGCGGGATGCTTCACGTTTTACTTGGCTATTCTTAAAAAAACATTAACTAACTTATGTAAATTTTTAATATGCATCATGCACGATAATATTGGGTTTTGAGATATTTCTGTAATAGAATATCCTATGTATGTTGGTTTCTGGATTACCTTGATAGTTTCTAATTGTGCTGGTTTAACGGAGCACACTGTATTTTATATCTTGTTTCGTTCCTTTAATTGGTTTTTATAATGAAACACCGAAATTTTCAGTTATTAGGTAGTAATATTTCGTAAATTGCCAATGAACATGAATTTTATATTATTCTCCTTAATAGAGTGCGAAAAATAACATTCCATATGGCTGATTTTTGCAAACTTGGTGTAAATATGATGCGGAAAATACCATTAATACACATTTTAACTTCTCAGAAATGTGGAAATTGCATTTTAAGAAATGAAGTATCCGAGTAGATGTTTTTATTATCTTTTACTTTTTAAAGGTTAGTGTAATTTAAAGAATAAATACTTGTTGTGGTGATATTAATATAATATTCCTGGAAAGGATGTTAGCTAATTATACCAATACCAAATCTTTAATAATTAGTTCCTGCAGTCAAAATCCACAAGTCATACGCCCGTCTAATCAGTTTCACCCAAAAAACAACTCTCTCTACATCCCAAGAAATCCAAATATGCCTTAACAACATCCGACAATGGACCAGCAGGTGAAGAATAAAGCTCAACGCAAATATATCATTTAACATTTTATTTTGACATTGAAACTACTCCAGAAATGCCAGATAGCATTCCTCCGGTATCAATATTTCTATCCCCATTTAATAAATCCCTAAAGCTTACCAAGCTCAATACCTAGGAATCACCTTCCAACACACATGTGTCCTAAATCTCTATATCCGTGAAACACTAAAAAAACTCCACAACCGCTCCAACCTCCTGGGACGCATCCAAGGTCGCTTTCAAGGCTGTGGTTCCCAAATCGTTCTCCGTACATATAACATCTTCATATGTCCCGTCATCGATTACCGAGCTCCCATATATGCCATCATCTAAAACCACCTTCTGCAGCAAATCCTCCGCGGCATATTCCTTCTTCACCGAGAACATCCCCGCACCCAAACCAGTCCAATCACTGACTGTATTTGCCAAATCCAACAGAAATGCATCTCCAGTACTCTCCTCTACGACACCCCAGCGCCCTAGAATTCCTCCAAGCGTCCCACAAATCCCTAAATCGAAACCTTTTGTTTGTTAACCGCATCCCTAAAAAAAAAACGCAGAGAACTTAAACACGTTTCAACCGCTTTTATTTCTTCACTCTATCCAAATGCCCACACACTCTCGTTTCTTTAGTGGAATGTACGCTTCTAACAATGAGGTAACAGACACTACCCAAATATCAATTTTTCAAATTTTAGGTAACCCAAACGTGTTGAGAAGCGAACTCAGGACACCAGGAACGAAGAACTAACCATCCAACAACAACCCACCAGAACGACATCGAACCCACAAGACAAAACATGAGTATTTGAATCTAAAAGTGAAAATAGTTAGTAATAATATTTAAACGTAAATGCAACATAATTTTCTTGTGTTAGCTGTTGCTACTGACCCTTACAATATAAATGTTACTAGTGTTAAGTAGTGGGTTTCGGCTACCGTGAACTTACTCAAGTAAATACTACAAACAAATATTAGCAAAAGTATACGTAGTTTCTATCGGTTCACAATAACATCCGGTAAGAAATAAAAGGTTTGAACGCCAGATCGGGCAGGCAAGTGTTTCTAGGAATGCAAGGGATAAACAAGAGGTAGCAGGGTGTTAAGAAAGGTCAGTGACGGCAGTCTCTTGGTAGCTAGGCGTTAGCTTCCATGTCGTTGGCGTAATAACTAATTACTAGCGTGTGCGAACCTACTAACTGATTCTGTGCGATTATTCGCTAAGCTGAGGCAAGGTGCGAATTTAGTGTTATCACTTACGTGTTTACACATATATAAAGATAGGGTGCAATGGCAATATCAGCTAATACAAGTAGTGACATCGCTGGCGAGTTTATGGTTTATATCCCATGAAGTGTTATATGTGTTTACCCAAACGTTAACGTACTATCTACTTGTTATTTTATGTGGTTTACAGGTACTGAGTCCTGTTAGTGTTACTATACAAGATTGTCGTGTCTACGTAAGTAATTGTTGGAAACAGTAGGGCAGTAGATATATTAGTAGATAATGTGTGTGGCATTGGGGGAGGTAGTCAGGACGCGGTGGTCTCGTGAAGGCGCTTAGTTTGAATTATTATTATTACTATGAATGTTACATGCCAGGAGGGCATCGGCTGGCTTTTACGTGGGGAAAAGGTCGCTAATTTTACTCTCTCCTTCGCATACAGGAATGTCATGAATGACATAGCGCAGTTGCAGAGTTTTCTTAGAGTCTAGAAGATTGGTGCACATATTTTATAAGCCATAGTTCACATTAATTATAATTCGGAATTTATGTATATTAGGAATCGCAGGCACCTTGCTCCAGTTTAAGTGACAAATATTTGTGACTATGACTTGTCAAATGGATAGAATAAAAACGCAAAGTAGGCTCATTATCTTATATGCACAACCCTGTAGATACGCGCGTAAACTTTCCATCTCTTTCGCGAACAAATTGTATTTCAAGATATTTAAATAGTAAATAAATGTGTACTAGATATACTTGTAATAAATAGGTTGCCTATCATTTGCGGTTGTAATTTATACAAATTACATATTTTATTTGCATTAAAAGTAGAACTATAATTGATGTACAATTTGCAAGTAAAACATAATAAGCATTAAAATGGATGAAGACAGGAAGACGTGTGCTGGTTTCGGGCATTTCCTGCATTTTAATTTCACTACTAGCTGCACACAAATAAAATAAAACTTCAATAACGCCCTCCAGGCAGCACGGATCGTGATTAACTAGGAAAATATTTAGTCTAGAATAGACTAGTAAAACAGGACAGTGTATTGCAAAACAGAAGCGTTAATTTAGCTGTTATGCGTTTTTGCTAAATGAAGAAATTTCTAACCTACATATCTTTCGCGTCTGGGCAATTCTTGTTATTAAAGATAAATCAACACGGTTTAATCTACTCATTCCACTCAATTCTATATTGATATATGTATACGAACTAGGAATATACGCACAGCCAACGGAAATCATGTTATTTAACAACAAAAATAGAAATTTATGGTATGTTATGTAGAAAAACCTTTAATTTATTATTTAATTTACTTATTAATTACCGTTTCCTTACTGAACCAGCAACTTCTATGGCAAGTAATAAGATATGTGCAGAAAAAACTTTCTTGAAATACTGATTAAAGTGTAATAAACACTTAGTTACCTTGCATATGCAAAATTATATAAATAAATTGCCTTCTTTATTCATACGTAAACGTGATTCTAAAGTTTCATAAACATACTGTACGCCGTTTAAAGTCTTAATATTTATTGCAAGCACCAAGAGGCAGTGTTTTACTTAAACCTGCTGGTAACCCACCACCCACAGTTATTACAGCGAGCGAGTATTTGTTTAAAAATACATGCTAGATTATATTTTACAGACTATAAATAACGGAAAACACATAATATTTGCTTCTCTCAAAACCGGAGGCTGTAGTGTGGGAACAATAAAACACCAAGAACAATGATGTTTTACTACTTGCAAATTAGAAAATCGATGGTTACCGTTGTGTTTACTTAGTATATTTAATATCATCCTTGCATGTGTAATAAACATTAATCTTTAATTTTAAGTACATAAAACTGATAGCATTCACAATGACATAACCACACTGTATAAATATTGCAGGGCTGGTGTGAGAAACGCGTTACATTGCACGCATACACGTGGATATCAACGGAGTAATGATATATGCGATATAATGTACGTATTATGCATATAAATTTGTAATTTTATTAATGTCATATTTTTATTCCGTTTCATAAACTTGGCCGCATAACAGATGGGTGTAATCAAAAATATTCGGTGATAAATATCGCTTTAAAGAATTAACAACAAATAATTAAATACATACCACTTTACATATTTTTTCTCGAAGGTAGCAGGTGGAAAAACAGTTATGATACGAATATGGTAGAGAATTAATACCATATGTTATGAATGGATTATCCGCAGAATTTTACAATTCCTTAAAGTATGTATGATCTTATTATGTCAGACAGCATGCGATACAAAATCGTTGTAGGTGTATGGCGCTTTTTTTTAAATTCTGTTTCCAAGCAAATAAACTAATGTTTTATTCTGATTTTACAATGTTATAATACAACCATTAACACTCAATGTATAAATATTAATGCGAGTGGCTATAACTATTAATCAAACATTATATCAAAACAATACAAGCAATTTATCATATTTATTGTAACGTTTTGTATTTCTAAGGTATTAATTTCCACCATTAAGGACAAAAACAGTTTTTTAACGATAATTATACCATTAGAAGGCGGTCGTGGCCTGGAAGTCTACACTGAAGGTCTGGGGTTCAATTACCACTACCCAAAGATCCGTTTTTTAACGTCTATTCACAACCGCAGTAACAAACCAGCGAGGCATTCTGCTTAGTAAATCGTCTTTGGAGTAAAATTGTTTACAATTTCCATGGTTCAGTGCCTACGTTAAACTGTAGGTCCTGTATATCTGCAGTACTTGCAAACGCGCAACACAAGCGTAGAAGAAAAAATCGCTATGTCTCGTAAGAGATAAAGCCCTTAAAGAAGATATCATTAACGATAAAGTCCAGTTTAGAATAAAATATTTTCAAATAAGGTAACAAAGGGTACGCTGAAACCTGTACATACATACTACATACCGAGCCCGAAAATGGCTGATTTGATATTGTCACGCAGTGGACTTAAGATGTGACTTATGACTTGTCTAAATCTACATTTTGATGAAAATGAGATGTTGAAATATACATGTAGGATTTCTTACAAAAAACTTTCTTAGTGATTATAATATCCTATGAAATAACATAACTAAGCAGTCAAAATCCAGCTGTTTTAAAGTGTACTGGCTAACCACAACTTAACTACTCTCGTTCTTGATAGAAAATATGTATACTAACATAGTAGTAGAGGAAGTACGTAATGTAAAGAATTAACTCTAAATTTTACCCCGAATATGCATTTTTTACGAAAATTATTTATGTTGAAAGGTGATCTATAATATACTAAAATAAATTACAGATTAGTATTCAGCTGATTAGTTTTCTAACAGCCAAACAATGAAGAATGTCGATTTAAATATGACTTTAACTACCCTATTCTCATGGTTTATGGTAATATAATAGTAGAAGTATCTGCAGGTGTAAGCAATGTGATAGATCGGGACAAATAATAAAGAGTTGTACAGGAAGTAATCCCAATTGTGTCCAAAACTTTATCACTTTTATATTTATGCCAATCCGTAATAATATGGATGCCACATTTAGATCAATGGGTTAATAGTGAAAAAAGTGATTTGCGGAATGATCAACTTGATCTCCGGGCCTAAATCCTTCCAACTGGTTTCGGAGGGCTATCCTAGAAATTATTCATAATGACCTCAAAAGTACCAGTGAATACAGGTTTTGTAGTTGTAAGGTGGCCTACCTAAAATTATATTGTAATTGTACAATTGACTTTCGAACGTGGGAACTACGAGGTTGGACAAATATGAAACGGGATTGACACTACTGCGGATGCTATAAGAAACTGAGTGTTTCCAAATCATATCCAAATTGTAGCTGGAACTTTCGTCTACACATAGCTAAAACGACATCCTATCAGAACTTGCGTGGTAGGCTGTGCATGCGAATGAACAAGCTGTTAGATGTGACACAAGTCAAACATGGAGCAGAAAGCGAACATTAAGTTTTGTTTCAAATTGCGGAAAACGCCCACGGAGACATTCGAGATGTTGAAAACTGTGTACGGCGATGAGGCCATGTCCCGTACTCGCGGTTTCGAGTGGTTTGCCAGATTTCGTGAAGGTCGGCAGGACCTTTACGATGATCAGAAACCGGGTCGTCCGATCACAACGAGAAAACTTGTAACGATGGGAAAAGTCCGACAACTTGTTGCGGCTGATCGACGACTGACACTGAGAATGATGGAGCAGGAGCTGAGTATTAGTCGTGAAACCATTAGAACCATTTTGGAGAAGGATTTGAAGAAAAGGAAGGTCCCTGCCAAATTTGTCCCGCACAATTTGACCGCTGAGCAAAAAGCGCATAGAGTGGACGCCTCCCGCGACTTCATTGCAACAGCTTACAGTGACCCAAAATTTTCTGGATTCAATTATTACTGGTAAACGAGTCGTGGTGCTTCCAGTACGTTCCAGAAAGCAAGAGACAAAGCATGGAATGGCGATCGAAGACATCTCCCAGGGCAAAGAAATTCCGCCTCCAAAAATCGAAAGTGAAGACCATGCTGATCACTTTCTTCGACAGTCAAGGCATCATTCACAAAGAATTTGTGCCACCGGGTGTCACCGTCGCTAGCCTGTACTACAAGGGTGTCATGACGCGTTTACTAAAACGCATTCGGCGTGTGCGACCGCATTTGGCAGCCTCCGGCAAGTGGCACCTTTTACACGACAATGTCCCTATGCATTCTGCCTTGATTGTGAAGACTTTTTTGGCGACAAGAAATGTTCCAGTCTTAGAACATCTTCCCTATTCGCCGGATCTGTCTCCAGCGGACTTCATGCTGTTTCCTCAGCTGAAATTGACCCTCAAGGGGAGGCGCTTTGACGACGTGGAATGTTACCGCTGAACTAAACGCACTTTCTCGCGACAAGTTTTTAGCAGGCTTTCCGCGACTTATATCGTCGATGTCAACGGTGCGTAGAAGTCGAGGGAGATTACTTCGAAGGACGCTAGAGGTATTTTCACTATGGCTACTACCTCATAAGCTTTGTATTTGATCAATCCCGTTATATATTTGTCCGACTTCGTATAGTTGATTAAAAATTTCCATTATAGCGACCACAATTTGATACAGAAATTTGTCGAAATATTCATTTAAGTAAACAAATATAAATATACCAAAAGTCTACCCTGCACATAGTATGAATGTAATTGATCGCTTTAAATAATTGCGTACCTGCGTGCAAATGAACAAGAGGTAATAATGCAGTTACTAATGCGTTATGTCCACCACATCACCACTTTGAACTCGGCACGCGACACCCGGGTATGAGAGCTCCGACCTTCCGCCTTACAGGTTAAACTCCTTCTACGGATGGAGAGCCTCGCCTTTATTAATTAGCTTGGATAGTTTAATTTCTTAGCTTATTTCTATGGGGAAAACGTTAGAAAAAGTGAAACATTGTAAGAAATCCGTCAATTCTACATATTAACTGGCGATACAGTCAGATTTAAGAACTACTAACTATCTAACCGAACAATTAAACGCACAGATTTAAAAATTAAATAGTCAGATAATAAACTTACGATTAACTATTATAACGAACCATGCACGGATTTGATTCTTATTTCAATATTTATAAGTATTGTACTGCACAGTTGTAGAGTTATAAATAATTAATTGAAAATCTTACAGGAACACCAGTCTTCGAAATGTTTCAGTTCAAGATTTTAACGCATGTATGGCATTCAAACTCCAACACGATACACTGTGATTAGTATCATCTCATTCTGAAAATTGAATCCATACCATTTTGTTTACGATACATAAATAATAAGTTTAATTGTGTGTATATAACCTTTTACATCAAATAACGGTGCATTTTATTGGACTAATTTGCATATGTATTACTGCGATTATTAATCTTACATAAAATTAAACTTGCCCCAATTAATTGGGAGTCACAGAGTCGGCACGATAAAGCGAATTCTACAGAAAAGCAGTGATTTCTAAAAGTATATAAAAAAACATTAGGGAGAAAGGTGGCTGCATTATGTATATAACAATAGCGAGAATATACATTATAAAAGAATGTCGTCATTGCGTTTAACTGCGTGAGACGTCCTACGAGCAATAAAACTTCCGGATCCTAAAATTCCTTGCTATGTGTTTACGATTATTATTTAAGGCCTGTTTCAAGATACATTTGTAGTGCATTTAAATACTCAAAAACCAACACTGGCAATATACAGACGTTGTGAAAAATCATAAATAAAGATCCGGAAAAGGTAAAGATTGCAGTGATATTAAGCAGAAAATATCAAACGAAAAGATGCGGACAATATCTTGTTGCCTACTCTGCTAACAAAATATCAGAACAAACTCGTTCTCAATGTATTTATTAATCAATTACAATCAATGAAATCTTAAGATGCTTAAAATGCATATAAGAGTGCATTAAGGAATATAGATTTGCGCTTAAAGTTGTTCCGAAAACCATATCAAGTTTCCTACTTTTAATGAACGCCCTGTATATTATCATTAATTTAATAAATAATTTAATTTTCATTGCAGTCATGTAAACGCATAGGCGCTTAAATCAAATGATAAAAAACTAAAAGTTTAAAATTTTATACAATCCTACCCAAAATACTTATTAAAAATATTTATTCCTATGATCCTGCGAGAAGGATGGTGTAGGTCTGAATTATTAAATAGAATTATAATAATACCAATCTATTTTCTTACGAATGAAAACGTAAATTCAACTAAAATTCTTATAAGACTACGACAACATACGGCGATCAATGTTCGAAATATTTTAGATGCAAACGAACTCGCGTAGAAAATGAGCTTCATGTATGATGAGATGCAACTTTAACGGTCAATCATGAAAATGAAATAATAGTTACACCCATTAGCTTGATTTTTTAAAAATGTTTAAATCAGTGTAGAAAGTGATGAAAACAATCTAAAGTATCCTAAGGTGAGTGTCAGATGGATTTCAAGCTTGTTGGTAAAAGAGCATAAGTTGAATCGGCTGCAAATCGCTTCTTCGTATTCATAGCTCTATGAGAGAGAAGAAGATTAATTTGTGGACTCAATTGTAACAGCTAATCAAACCCGGCTACATTATTTTACTCCCGAATCAAAACGTGCAAGCATGCAGTGCCGTCACACCACATCTTCAAAACCAGAGAAAGCAAAAAGGGATTCGTCAATTGGTAAAGTGGTGCCAAGATATTTTTATTAATCGATACTTTTGCGCGTTAAAGCTAAGCAGACGATCAGGAACAAACGGAAGAGAAGACAAAGTTTTGTTTGCTTTCTCCAAGACAATGCTCGCCCTCATACCGCTGCAAGAACCATTGAAACTATAAATAAACTTCAGTGGGACCTTCTTCTGCGTGTAGTATCCAGTTCTGAACTTGCTCCCTCTGGTTTTTATTTAGTAGTATTACTGTCAAATATCGTTGTTATCGAAACTGTTCAAAAATGGAAACTTCTTCCAGGAAGGTACTAGGCAGCTTATAGATCGATGGTGTAAGTGCATAGCTAGGCAGGGGGACTACATCGAAAAGTAATATAGTACACCGTTGTAATATTGTAATACACTTTTTCATAAATAAATTCCTGTGTAAATTTGAATACCCTTCGTACATATTAAACTAGGTCATAGAAATATTTTTTCATGCCATTTTAATTTACAGCGACAATTTTGCTGAATATAGTAAAATAATTATAAAAATTTACAGAATATTTCAGGTAACTTATAAAATGCCTCTAATATGCATTTCAAACGATACATATCTTAAACAAGTTATCTTTTTACAATAATAACAATAGAGATGATATAGCAGTTTTTTAATTTTTAGGAATTCAATTTTAAGGTTAAAACTACATTTACGACATTAAAGAAGGCTTTTACTATAACTGTGCTGTTAATTTGTATTTTGGATTGCGTATCATATCAAACGTAAAGTGAATCATCTTCTGGAATAACTACAATTCATGTGATATTGCATCAGTGCTAATGTTTTTGCTTTTCCTAAATGCAAATTTCTGCTTTAAAGTTCAACCTCGCACTTCGCATATTATAATAACCGCTTTCAGAAATTCAGCTTCCCAAGCGACGCCAATAAATTTTAATCATTAAGAAAATACATGCATATTGAGTAAAGATTAATTTACAACTCGTAAAAAAATAAAACTATATATTATCATTTTAAGTGTTACTCAATTTGCATAAGTCACCTGACCAGCTTTTAAAGTTAGCCACAAATAGTAATTTACAACATAATAAATAAAACTAAAGCGTGCGATATATAATTCTAAGTACTTCTAATTGGTGAACTATGAATAGTTAGTGAACGTGGCTTTTTAGCCTACAAACACAACACTACGTAAGAAATTAGTCAAAGTTTGACAGTAGGAATTCATAAAGTTAGGTCAAGCTTACAGGGATGGTAGTAGGTCGACAACCTAAAACAAACTGACAGGACTGACTAGAGATACAGTTTATTAATGTGTGATTTAACATGTGAGCAAGCTAAACCAATCTGAATAATTACCACAAGATAGAAAATTATTTTTATTGCTATACGTAGTCGGCCAACAATGTCGAAATTTCACATATAGTTGTTAATGCAGATAAGTGAAAAAACTGTGAAATTATTTTTAGTATACTACGAGTATTATTTCTTAAGAATAAATTTCTTTTTTTTTAGTATAATTTTTAATATATTCTGATGAATACGATTCATGTTTTATAGCCCTATCTTGATCTTAAAATATACGTGTGTGTGGGTGTCTTTGTCCGGTTAAACCGGAAGTACTTCTAAACCATCAATACCTTTATTGTATCCACGATATATCCGAACCTCTGTGTAAAAAATATTGTCGAAATTGTATTATATATATATATATATATATATATATATATAAATCCGGAAGGAGAGTATTTGGTCGATTACCCCAACAATCAACATCTCCAACTTTATATATATATATATATATATATATGTGGTGTTCCGTACTTTTGCCCAACCCTATATATTCAATCCAAAGCTGGTTGGATTATTTTAACTCGATCAGCTTCGACCATTATCCCGCTATTTGCCAGAACCTGGCGAATATAATAAACAAATAAATTTATATAAATATTATCATGATCCTCGTTTGTACCGCTTGCGCAGTGTCGAGGCGGTGTGGGGCAAGGCTAAGCTAGTTTGACAAATAAATTTAATAAATTAAAATACACAAACACAAAAATCAAATGCAGGTTTCATAAAATGATAAACAAATGTTGGAGAACCGAAACAATATCTTACAGCTAGAAGATAGCCTATAATATCAATTTTAAAAAAAGGAGAAAGGACAAACTGCAGAACTGTAGGGACATATCCCTATTAAATACCGTATACAAAATATATTCTGGTATAGTATTAAATAGATTAAACAAAATAGCAGAAAACATACTGTTGGACAAAAGGACTGGTTTCAGGAAGGGACGATCTTTATTAAGCAAATCATAGATAAATAAAGAATTGAACAAATAAATTCACCTATAATGTAAAGATTACAAGTAGCATTTGCCAAGGTAATAAGGGAAAAACTGTGGAACATTTCAAATAATAGAGGCCACCTAATAAAAGTTATATAGATCAAGTAAACCATCAAAAACCTATAGACATTCTAGAAAAGACAGGTTTGGACGATTATTGTGTAAGAATAATCACCAATTTACAATAGTTTCAATCCGCAGAGATCAGAATAGAAGACCAAGTCACTAATTAATTGACAATACAGCGAGAAGTAAGGCAAGGCAAGGTTTGTTTCCAGTATTATTCAATCTCTACTTTGAAGAGATTTTTAGAGAAGCGCTATATGATACAAACATTGGAATATTAGTCAATGGAATAAATATAAATAATATATGATACACAGGCGATACTGTCACCTTTGAAAATAATTTAGTAAATCTGCAAAGACTGCTAGATAACACCAATCAAGCCAGCAAGAAACATGGACTATCACTGAACATGGTGATTACTGATTAGAAAAAACGCTGTACCTCATGGACACTATACGTTGATAATCAACGAACGGGAAGAGTTACTAAATATACGTAACTCGGGAGTACTATAAATGAACAATGGGATCACTCTCTGGAAAGTGTAGAATAGCTAAAGCCAGAGCAGCATTTGTAAAAATATAAAACGTCTGCATTCATGATAAAATACTGAATACGAAAATAAGACTACTAAGATGTTATGTATTGTATGGAGTTGAGTCTTACAAACACATCACCAACAAAGAAGTTCTGGAGAGAATGAAGAAAAAACCGGAAGTAAACACAAGCGTAAAAAGGGGAAATTATAAAATCTAGAAAGATGCAAAACTGTATAACTGATATTTGAAGGAAAAAGGTAAGAAAAGAAGTACAGGCAGAAGACATATATCATGGTTAAGAAATCTGAGACAATGGTATACCAAAACAACAACACAACTCTTTAGAGCGGCGGTTAACAGAACGAGAATACCCGTGAGGATGGCTAACGTCCGATAATGGACACGAACCACAAGAAGAAGATGAAGAGCATACATAATACATCACAAATTACCATAAAAAATCCATTGGTAATTTAGGACTAAGACAACGCCGCAGCTTGTTCCCTTCACTTCTTAATATATGTATATCGATCCTTCAACAGATGGAAAACCTAAATTTGTACACCCACGACTTTAACACTCGAAGGTACAAAATAGCGCTACTCTTTGCTGATGACCAAGTAGTAATCGCTAATGTCCAGGATACACTCCAGAAAGCCGCTTAAGAATTGAACGAAATGTCGGAATATAGAAATTTAATAATATCAACACAATAAAAACAAAAGTAATGGCATTCGCGGAAGACAAGACAATTCGATAAAAAATAGTAATTAACAACCATGCAATAGAACAAGTAACAACATTTAACTTCCTTGGATCAACAATATCATATCAACAAGAAACAGACATACACAATAAGATAGGAAAATGTAACTACTTCAATAGTACAATGTAAAGAACATAAACCGAGAAATAATACGTTGGTTAAGTTTTATAAAACAATGGCAATACCGTGCGGCATATATGGAAATAAAAACTGGACAATTGCAACAGCAAATAAACAAAGAATACAAACATCAGAGATGCGCTTTTTAAATAGACCAGAAGGCTACACGTGAATGGACAGGAAAAGGAACACAGATGTAGCTAGAAGTGCGCAGTATCAACGAATCAATAAAAGAATATAGAAACAATTGGAGAGAATAAATACAAAGAATAGCAAAACGGGGAATACCCAAGGTAATATGGCAATATGGAGCAGAAGGCAGAAGACCTTGGGAAGACCTCGTAAAAGATGGAAAGATTAAGAATAAGGGACGTAACAGGAAGTATATCCTAATACATAAAAAAAAGAAGAATATAAACGCCCTTACATGTAGTTGACTCAATATGTCTATTTGAAACGAGAAAAATTGAAAATAAATATGTCTCTAATCCTGCGTCGGGTTTTGAGCTTGTTCGGGTTCTCCTCAATTCCACGAACAAACATCTCCATACAATTTCCTTTGAGGACAGTAAACTAATTTAACTACAGATATTAACGATCATCAACTAATTAAAATACCGATAAGTATAGGTCAAGAAATACGAGGTGTAGTAGATATAGCAATAAGCTGGTTACAAATAATTTACATTTTGATACCTGTAGAGTTCGATTGCTATTCATCACAATGAAAAATCATAAACGCACCACATACAAAGTGAAATAATTAAATTAACTACAACTCAAATAATAGTCTGGAACGAAAACAAAATAGAAATACTATTGGGCTGGGTTCGTATCTACTATATCGCATGTACACAACGATATAATCGAGTACCTCTCTACTATGGTGCACTATGTAATAAAAAATAAAGAAACGGAAGATCATCAACTAACATAAACTAGTTCAATTGAAGTTAAAGCATTCAAACACGAATTAAACATTGAAAACATTAGCAGCTATGGTTTATAAATTCTAGGTAAAGCGTTTCTACCACTTACGAGACTGAGCAATTAGAATAGTTAGAAATTCTTTTTATAAAGGATTTCACATTTTGAAGCTAAAGTTTATTTTGCCTTAATACCTTTTTCTACTGGTAAATCCTTATACTGTCCAATAGTGCCTACAATAGCTTAATATTGATTATAAATATCCAAAAAAAGTCCAAACGCTATATTTCTTATTTTCTAGTACAGAACTGTAATCTCTCGTAGTTTAGACACGAATATATTTGCTTTCTTTACATCCGCTAAGATTTGTAAGCTGTATAACAACCTTTGGCACTACTTGATATACTTAGCATGTATTTTCAAATAAGTTCTTATAATAAAAACTTTAGTATGTTATGCCAACACCAAAGATAGCAATAAAGAAGCATTCTTATAAAATAAAAGTCATAGTTTAACTAACGTTCATAAACGCACTTATATCTGTTATCTGCTTATATCCAAAATATGTCAATTGTGCTTAGTGGTTAAATGATGTACATATTTAAAAGATTTTTTATTCGTTCAAGAATATACATATGTAACTACACCACTGACTACATACCTTACTTCACAACAAAGCGTATTAATTCTTTTTAAACAAACAACACGTAAAGCGTAGCCCACAGGTTTCGCTAGTTTAATTCTACTTTCAGTTGTTAGTTGATTTTTAATGTACTCGTAAAAGTGGATTTGTTTTAAAATACTTAACTTATTGTATTTAATTGGAGAAGGTTGCTATTTGTTGAATACATTTATACTAGCAACTGGGCTTTTTCATAATAAAAACCGTATTTAATTCAAGATGTACAGGTCCATTAATATTTACTTTGATTAAAAACAACTGACAACATAAGGTATGTTTATGGGAAGCTGCATGTTAATTCCCTCGAAGCAATAAAAACCGTCGATAAGCACCCGTACTGCGGTGTACAAAGAGCCATGCATTATAATTTATGCCAAGAATTATAATTCAAAGGCGAACATTAAAGTATAATTAATGAATAAAAACGGAATAGAAACAAAGGTATTCTGCAAAGAAATAAAATAGCAAATATATGTACTGCATAGAAATATGTTTCTTCATAAAACCCATAGGATTTAATTGCAAGCTATTTGTTTACCTTTTAATTAAGGTTTGTTGTTATGGAAGTACACAAAGTACGTTAATGACTTTCTTCCATTAGACATGTAAAATAAAATAAAATGAACTTCAGATTATTTCCTATTATGCCTCGAAAATCCCATAAAACGGTTAATGGTGGGGTGGTATACCGGGTGACCACGAGAAGGGGTAACAGCATGTAACCTTTTTGTTCTTACGCCTATTATTTTGAAATTTTAAATTAAAATATAAACTCTGAATGTGCAACGTTAAGCATTTTGAAACCTAAGATTTTACTGCATGTTTGGCCGGAACTGAGGTCAACTTTATATTTTTGTAATAATATTAATACTTGTCAAATTTGCAATACACTGATATTTCACATGATGGCATTTTAGTTCAAAATTACCGAAATATTTAATATTTTAGTACATAATTTAAATATCAATTAATAATACTAATAATTATTTTTTTGCAGTTTCTTTTGAAAGCAGAAGAATAATCAGATATTTTAAAAAAATAATAAAGAATCCTTTTTTTAAATTTACATACTTAAAGTTTTTTAAATCTTCTATATTTGCATTTTCTGTGCTTTAATTTAATACAACTAATATACCTGATTATTTTTAAAATAGCAAAAAATGATCTTCATGAAACCTGGGTATTTTAATATCGTTATTCATACACTAATTTTATTTTCTCTTGTTATTTTAAAAATAATCAGGCATTAAATTAAAGCACAAAAATGAAAATAAAAAAAGTGTAATAAAAAAATAAGTAATATGAATTAAAAAAAGTTACGACCGTTTAAAAACTGAAAAGCTTAATTTTAAAATTTTTTCTTAATATCTGGTAATCTATACTTGCCAGGCGCTCCGTTTTGCCGGGATTGTCACGATATTAGACCTCTCGATAAGAGGTTTCGGAACTGTCGAATATTCCCGATTAAAAATCCGGAAAATAGAAGTTTATAATTAATATTTATTAATGATACAATCTTTTTATTGAGCATACCAGTTTTGAATCTTTGGTTGCCTAAGATGTTACTCATTTTACGTAATGGTTTGCATACGTTCAGAAAGGGGTATCACGGGGGTAGAGAATTTTATCGTGGCTGAAAATATCTTTAAATATATTCTTTGAGGCTTTCGCGGTTACTCGAACTGTCAATATTACAATTTATTTTCGGCTTAGACCGCGTCGTCATTTGGGAACTACATCCAGCATTATCAGGTAAGGTCCGACCTGTAGCTTGTCTGCCTTTACAAGCATTTGCTCCAGAAGTTTGACCAATATTTGTTTGTAGGCCCTGCCTGCATAAACAGGGCTGTGTGCTTAGATTATTTAAACCTTGGGGCGGACACGGATTTGATATTAATGTATTTTGTTTGCCAGGACAATAATATTTAATCGGTTTATGCCTTATGCTATTTGTGAACCCATACAAACTAACGTTTCGCAAGACATTGCATCTGGCATCTTCAGAGTGAATAGAACACAGTTTGCAGACAAGCTACAGGTCGGGCCTTACCTGATAAAGCTGGGTGTAGTTCCAAAATGACGACGCGGTCTAAGTTGAAAATAAATTGTAATATTGACAATATCTTTAAATTTGGCCTTTTTAGGTAATTTATTTTTATTTTCTTGGACCCCTTCAACCCCGTGGGTAAGCCATACAGACTCCCCGCGCCCTTTCATCCCGGTTATGATATTCACAAATCTGGCAAACCTATTCTTACCACAATAAACAAATTAATAAAAAATAATTTTAAAATTGATTATGATTTTATTTTCAAAGCCAGCTATAAGAAACATTATTAAAAAGAACATTTAAATTATTTACTAAAATATTAAATATTTCGGCCATTTTATTCTGAAATGTCATTGTGTTACATATAGCAAATTTTACAGATTAATATTATTAGAAAAAACGGAGATTACCTCATCTCGTGGTCACCCGGTATTCTTGGTTTTAACTTTCTAGATTATAATGGGCAACCCCATGGGAAATATAAATTAAATGTTAATGCTTGAATGTGAGACAATTCCAAATCCTATAAATCTGCTGTTACAAATATGTTTATCCGGAAAGCATTTACTTTTCTAAGAAGAATTAAAAATTAACTAATGCAGTTTGAGTAAAAAATATTTGTTTAATTCACTAGACGTCTACTCCTTGACAGGCTTAACTATAAAGTATTTTCCTTGTTAACATTTCACAGTTAAGCTGGCAAAGGAATTGACAAACTAGTTCTTTATGCACTGTAACAAGCAATAATGAGACGTGGCACAACGACCATGGAAGGTAAAGTGGTAAACTGATTCTGTATGCGAATAGGAATTGCCCTTGTTAATCCCACTTTTAATATTTTGTAATAAATTCTATAATAGTAAGGGATTATAGAAATCCAGAAATATCTGCAGAGTAATAAGTAAGAAAAATTGAAAATACAATAACAATACACTCGTATGTACTTGAAATCGTAATCACGCATACAATTTATAAAATTCGTTTCTTTTTTCTTTCAAATAAAAAGTATACACTTTTACTACGAAGATCAATTTCACTTTTATACAAACTGAAAATCATTAATGCTTAGCGTCGCTAAATGTCCAATTTATAATATGTATGCTAAACAGAATCTACAAGGAGCTTTTATGTATTCACAGCTTCTGTGGGTTTTTAAAAATTATCTTACAAATCTATAGACATAATCACCGAGATGTATACTCATTTACTTTATGAATAATAGCCGTTTAATTAACTAAACACGTTTTCTGCTTCCTTAACAATTATAAATTCAAAATTCTAATGGAGACATTAATACCAACAAAGAAGTCTTGCCGCTTATGATGACAAGAATTTATAATACTAAATATTTGCTTTAAGCACATTTTGAGTTTTTATAAATCCATGTTTTTATTTTGACTTTTACATGATAGCTGCCACCTAAGTAGATTCATGCATTTTATTTTATTAATTAGCTTGAATTGGAGATTCCATGTTTCGCCGATTCCATGCTTAATTTGCTAGTTTTTTTATGAGCAACAAATGATCTATGTAGATATACTATAATGTAGTTAACAAGGAGAACCGATTTTTTTGTACTAGAACGCCCTATATATTATAATAATTATATATTCCTTTGTTCTGTCTGTTGGTATTTTAGTGGAACGCCCTATAGATTGCTATATTGTACATTCTTATTATGATTATTGGTTTTCTTTGTGGTATACCCTGTATTTTTTATGTTTGTGCATTTCTTCTATTACTCTTATATACTGACCTGAATTTTTATTACAATGAAAAATTATGTGGGCGTTGACTTACTCTAGATGCTTTATTCTTTTGGTTATTTGAACGCCAAGATTTACAGTTTATGTGGAAATTTTGAGGATAAAATGTATAGAAGATGTTTTCCACAGAATTGTCGTGAATACGATATAATACGAAAATAAAATAAATCCACATTAACACTTTTTAGGGTTTGTTGATAAACGTATTACATGACATATAATGGTTGCTTCGATATAATTTTCCTGAATAGACTATGAAAAATAACATTCAACCAGAGCGTAATTTCCTTTACATAATAAAAAGTATACTTATGGGTTGAAATTTCTACCAGGGTTATTTTCTAAATATGGTATGACA
>JABXWE010032113.1:0-18107 GCA_014611495.1 Limonius californicus | reverse complement strand
AGGTATGGGAAAGTAAAAAACACAATCATTTCGTCAGAACTGCTTAAACCTGTCAAACCCGTAAATATGGTTTAATTATTGTGGCTTGTATATCTTACAGAATAGTACAAAAGCACTAAAATTGCACGTTAAATAACGAAATACGAGAAACAAGAATTTCACAATTTAACTAGAAGAAAGTTATATAGATGCAATCAATACATTTGGATATAATTTGAGTTTGTAATCAAAACAGTTCCAGTTACAAGACTATTAAACGCTTGCATCCTAATGTACTTATCGTTGTTAGAGGCTATTCGTAAATAGTCTTAAGGTCTCACTGCTAAGCACAGGCACTATTCTCTGCAACATGCTTCTCCTCAGCACGAAGGTAGAAGCACAGCGACCTACAGTTTAACGTCGACTTCGAACGTAGCGAAAAAGAAGCTTCTAAACCTTATGAAATACTTGACTAAAATCGAGTTCCGTTCAAGGTTGGCTGTGGAATACAAAACCGTTCAAAAATTAACTAGACACTGCGTAAGTGGTATTACTGAGGAAACGACGACGATGTTGACGATGATGCCGATGATGGTGATGATGACTATGATGATGATAATGATGATAATGATGATGATGATGATTATGAAGACTATCAATAACTTTGACAACCAACAATCATCGTTATTTATAATTGTTATTTGGTTTTGTATGTATATATTAATAAAGTTAAATCAAAATTAATTATATACAAGCAAACACAAATAAATAATAATTATCAACTGAAGATTTTTTCAAATTAGTTTTCAGGCCGTCGAAACAATTTTTTGCTTTAAAAAATTGGATAGAGTATTTGAAAAATTATTTATTAGAGGCAGTTTTAATGTCGAATAAATTATCTCCTACTATTTTGTTCTCAAATAATTAGAGACTCTTTTATTTAATTTTGTGTGGCCCTACATCCCAAATTTGAATCAAGACCATCTATATACCACTCACTTCAAGTATTTGTTTCGGCAACTTGTGTTCTTCTTCTTTAGCGAGTAGTAATCTCATCAGAGACCTGGCTTTCTACTACGACTTTAATGCTTTTAAAATTTATTCTGAAGACTGAACAAAGAGCAATCACAAACCAGTTATATATTTGATCGGTCGTCGTACAGTTTTTACCCTAAATCTGTTACTGTATTTTTCTCTAATGATAAATATCTTCCGCTTTTGTCTAAACAGATTGGTACTACTGCTGTTTCATTTATCTAAAAATGTGTGTTACTTTCTGTTTAATTTTTATAAATGTGTCTTCCAATTTTAACTAATCATCACTTCTACGTAATTAATTCTGATTTCATTTACTTGGTTATTTGCGTCAAAGTTTTCGTTCTATTGCACGTGTGTTTTTATTCTTCTTATTCATCACTCTCTTCCTTTCCATCACTTGCCTACTTATTTTTTTCTTCTCCAGAGTATTTTAATATTACCTGTTGGAGATATGGTCTCCCAATATCTACCACCTCTCTCGATCTATATTTCATTTACTTGGTTATTTGCATCAACATATTCGTTCTATTGCACGCGTGTTTATATTCTTCTTATTTATCACTCTCTTCTGTTCCATCACTTGCCTACTTATTTTTTTCTTCTCCAGAGTATTTTAGTATTACCTGTTGGAGATATGGTCTCCCAATATCTACCACCTCTCTCGGTCTATATCTTCTTGTATCTATCTTCTTGTATCCATCTTTTTCCTCTTCTCTACTATATTAATTTCTTGTCTTATCTTCTAACTTTCGTCTTCACCATCGTTTCTATCCATTGCCATTTTAGTTTTGTTATTCCTAAGGCTATCTCGTACCCGGAACCAACAAATTGAGAAAGTTATCAAAAAAACGGAAATTATACTGGTGGTAGTTAGATGAACCTATGACAAATCCTACGCGTCGCAGACCTAGCACGGCGCACTGGCTGTACACCAGATTGGTTAGACCTGCAGTTATACATGCCGCCCTGGTGTGGTGGACCAAGGATAACTAAAAAACCAGCAATCCAGGCAATTTGCAGAAACTTAATTGTCTAAGCAATGTGGGAACAATTCGAACAAAGCCTTTCTTTGAAATGATGTCCCTGTCGAGGCATTTATACGCTATACTTCAGTGTGCGCGGGAAAACAGCAGAAGTTCCTATATAAGTAAGTATATTTATATCTTGTCTGACAGACCTACGACATTGAAACCACAATCTAGCCTAAAAGCTTTATCAAGATTGCTCTAAAAATGCTATGAAAAAGTCAATGACCTGGCAGGGCACAACATGGTGAGACTGCTTTAAGTTCCAAGATACTTTGGAATCGAAGGTAACGATAAAATCCATTAACTCGCAAGACAGAGATGAAAAGGTTCCTATTGTGGGCCAGAACCAGCCCCGCAGATACCAAGAAATGCATCCCGTAGCTGCGAATGGATTTGCAGCCAACTCAAAACCTACTGGACAACAAATCAGGACTAAACGGTAGCAAGGCATTTATAAATAGACCTTGCACAAAACGAACGGAAAAACTGTTTAGGGGAAGATGGGTAGCGTTTAGTACGGGCCTTCTAACAGCACACGTAACTGTTAAGGAACACATCAGGAAGATCTCTGCAATGAGGAACCAGAAACACCAATACACGTTCTGTGCAACTCTGATGCGATGGTAAGCATAAAACAACGCATATTCGGGCAACCACACATAGAACCAAAGGACTTCAGCAGATCCTGTGAGAGACCTGAGCACCATGCACCCAAAATTACAGATTAGGTGACTTAAATAACCAGGTGAGCACAGTAAGCCTTCGGAGCCTATGGTAGACAAACCCGAGGGCACAAAAAAGAAGACTATATCTGTTACTCTTATAAGCTGTCTTATTCAATCATTATGTTTTCTTTCTTACAGAGTAATTCCCAACATGATTATTTCCAACGCTTTCTGAGTAACATTTAACTTGTTTGATACCTGTTTTTTGTGCTTTGGATGACACGTAAAGCCGTCGGTCCCGGTTGTCATACGAACATCTTTGACAATCGTAAACCATATGTCTGTTCGATGGGTTAGGTTAGCGTCCTGCCACATACGTGCAAAGAGGGTTTACATTGTAGGTAATTAACAGTCCATTAGCGTAAACATCGGATAAGAAAGACAGTTACTTGTTGTGTAATAGTCCACAATTCTGCTACATACGTGAAGACTGGCTAAATGAAGAAAAAAAAATTATTTACATTTTAGTGAATTGAAGTTGGGGTTAAATAACCTCAGCTATACCTGATTAAAGTTTGTCGCGCATATTTAGAATTACCCTGCATAATTTCCCTCCTACTTCATTCGAGAAATATATATTTTCTTAAATTTTGATATTTTTCTCTAACTTTGTTCCTAAGCCTTCTCCAAGAATATTGTTTGGCTCCCTTTCTTCAGTCTATAAATGTTTCTCTATCTTGCATGAGTCTCGAAAGTATATAATTTAATCATGTCTCTTTTTTATAAATATATTACTCACGTTTTCGTCTGCCAAGTAATCCCTTTTCTTTGTGTACTTTTTCCAATTCACTGTTGTTACAGCTTCTACAATAGCTGCTACGATGTCAATATACATTACCGGAATAACATTTACGAGCTTTTCAGTTGCGGAAAGTTTATTGATTGCCGGTTCCTAAGTAAACAGGCACTAAAACTAAGAAAAAAAAGATCTCAACGCACTCAAGTTTGAACCTAGAAAGTTTGACGAAAACTTGTCGATTTGTATTAATACTTTCTATAACGCTGTATCAAAATTACAAATTACTTACTAATCGTATAAACTATCAAAAAATTGTACTAATCTATCTAACTTATCTTAATTTAAAATACACTTTTTTATAGCTCAGATCGCAATCACTTCAACCATTTCGAATATACCAATTAATATAAGCAAACCCATCCACTCTTCAAACCATTATCTGGAGTTTTTGAAGCTCAAACAAAGATTCCTTTTAATATATCAAATAATTTTCTTCATAAATCAATATTTTCCTACATTCGTAGTATATATATATGATAGTAAAATTGTTTTGAATAGAAGTTTACTTAGAGCTTCAATATTGACAACGCTTGAAGTTCGAACTTCGAAATTAGTAATTCATTGCTTTCGTCAGACATTAATGATCCATCTAACCGAGTAAGTTAGCTAAGAACCTCATTTAGAGCTGAATCAATCGTGAGATGCCATCAGTAACCTCCAGCAAAATAAATCCTTTTATCATGCTGAAAATTATGCATTGGATAATTAATATAGAGGAATTCCTTAAATCCCGGAAACTAGTACGAGTAATTCATATCCTCAATACTGAGCGTGCAGATTTTAAAATAATGCTATAGAATTTGAAACTAGGTTAGATTTTTTAGACAAATACAAGTTTAGGAGATCGATTATTATGTATATAAAATATTTTTAAATAATCATGTGAAAGGCACATTAGTAGTAGCTAGTTACTAAGTTTGTAGAGACTTATAGTTAAGGACAAATTCAATTAAAAAGTAGCAGTTGCTAAAAATCTTGCAATATCTTAACTAAAGTTTCCATAGCCACCTACCTTATTTTGCCAGTGTTTGTCTATACATTTAGATAGTGTTTTGTGGTCCCTGTGGTCGAAGTAGTGAGGTTAAGTAGTTATGGGCTATCTAAATAAACGTTTATTTAGAATATAGTTGTTGCATACTCATTTACAAAACAAAGTACATATAGGATTTTGCAAAAGATGATCTTTCTTTAAACTGTTCGACAAGTACCATATGAGAAACAGCTTCTAGGCTTAGTTTTCTGATTCAGCTTAAGAGGAGTTGCTTCCATAATATCCCTAACATTATCAATAATTTCCGCAGTTCTTTTCAGGTCTTCGTGGTCCCTTTTTGCTTGCAACGCTTCTACTTTCTCTAAAATTATTCACAATAATCTTGTCAGTTTGATAGAAATTTTAATAAGTGAAGTTTGCAGCCTCATTCGGTACAACGCTGTTGAAATTCGATGAAACATTTTCATTCTTTGTACCATTATGAAAATAAGATTCTAATATGAAAATTATATGTTCCACTGTTAACATCTTTCAATTCACAGTATTCACAGTAATATGCAATTATAATGACTTTTGCTGTAATCAATTATTTAAATAAATAGCCTAACAAAATTTGAAATGTAAACTGTCAATTATTAATGTATGACAGTTAAAAATGTTTCTAATGTTTACATTTTTAGAATTACAGATTAATCAAGACAAAATTTTAAAATTCCAAGGGTATTCTTGACTTGGGTTTTTATTGTTCTCACAGCACAATTACACACAGTATTAGTAGTGTTCAATTCTTAGAGATAGTGATCACGAACAACAAAAATAAAGGCAAACCCAGAAGCCCCAGTAATACGATTTAATCCTGTACATCCTGCATTAGTATCTTTAAATGATCAAATTGACAACCGCGTTTAGTGTGCTGCATTTTGCTAAAGAAGTAAACTGTTCTTTGTTTCCCTGTTGTTTTTGTAGCTGGCTTACTGGAATCATAGATGAAACGGGTTTATTCAAACTGTGGTAACGTAAGATTTTAATTGAATGAAAATCAACGAAAAATTTACCGAAATAACTACATTCATAGTAACTGTAGTGTAGTTAGCAACTTTCCATAGAATAGCTTCACTAGCAATTGTACTACGAGTATTTTATAGTTTATCCAGCTATTTTTAGAAAGTAGTTTTCTCAACAGTATTTTTAACTCATAGGTACAAAGTTTTAAAGTAGCCCTTTTAGTAGATTTCAACTAAAGTTGTTTACACTCTCAGGAGGCCTCTACTTCATTTACTTGGAAAACTACTAGTTTCACAAACAATTTACACAAATACCTCTCGGAATGAAACACCAAGACGTACTCGCTTCAAAGTCCAACGCGCTACCGACCAACCCACCACGAAAGATTGTAGTATCTTGGCCAAATTATGAAAATATGATAAGATGTCCTTCGTTTGCTACAACTAAATGCATTTTTACAATATTGAACAGTTCTATAACTTCCAAATTTACGACCAATTCAAAAAACGTTTTCAATGCCAGTCTGAAGAAATATACGTTATGGACTTTAAGAATATTTATTAATATTAAGAACTGTACAGGTACTATTATACAACAAATAACCAAAATGAAATATATCATTTTTCCATAATTTGCTATTAATTAGTTTGTTGTTTTAAGTTTTAAGATAAGCATGAAAAGCATACCTTTTCAATTAACGTGCTTGATCTACTGATTTTTGTTGATTTCTCGCAGTTTAACTAACTGGTTATGATAAGTTGTTTGCGACCAACAGTCATACATTGCAAGTACCTTATTTGTTTCTGTGTGCACGTACATTCATCATCATCATCATTGACAGCCTTTTTGTTTCACTGCTGGGCATCGGCCTCTTCTCTGCCACGTGTTTCTTCTCAGCGCCAAGGTAGAAACACGGGGGACCTACAGTTTAACGTCGAATCCCAACAACAGGAATTCCAGAGAAGGTTTTTAGCATTAAGCTCCACGGTCGCAAGCCGGATTAGGAAATTGTGTGTGGTGGGTTCCAGACAAGATTTTTATAAATGTGCATAGTAATGCTTAGGTTTCGAACCCAAACCACAGTCGATGTTTTACTCAGAAAGCGAGTGCACTACCAATTGAGATACAACCACACTTAAATTAAAAAATAATAATTAAGATGACTAACTCTATATCACACCTGCACGCTACTGGATGCTTATATTTTCATCAAACTTTAATACTTTCTTCCCTGCTACAAAAAAAAAACATGCATACTAAAATTAAATATTTGCGAACATTTAAACAAAGAACTACTCGGGCAGCACATAATTAAAACTATTGCCATAGAGT
Organism: Limonius californicus; assembly: GCA_014611495.1. Taxonomy (NCBI): domain Eukaryota; kingdom Metazoa; phylum Arthropoda; class Insecta; order Coleoptera; family Elateridae; genus Limonius; species Limonius californicus. The sequence continues at coordinate 11,210 of JABXWE010032113.1, read as the reverse complement.
CACTCTTCAATTTATAGAAAGTATTTGAAAACCACTCTGTATATCAAACCACCAATAAAATAATAACAAATATGCACCCGTTTAATTAGGAATTATAATAGCGTTAGCCGAACTAAATTTGAATAATTATTATCAAGGATTATTTGCATCATGTGCGTAAACATAAAATTAAAGCACGGTCCCATAAATAATAGGCGTCGCAAATCGAATATAACAAACAGTTTCGCTTGGATTTGCGTGATGTATTAATTTCGAGGCATAGACATAGGAAATCCAATTAATTATGTCATTAAGCTGATAGAGAATTCAATTCTGTTAGATTTAGCATTATAGTTGTAGCATAATATGACAATTATAGTTAGATCATTACGTCAATAGACAGCACGCTTCACGCTGCACTGTGTAATCCTATTAAAAATAGCATAACTAACGTGCAGGTTTAGTGTTGATTGCGAAGGGTAACATGAAACTGTATTGATTATCTTGCTAACTTGATACTTTACCTGATATTTGTTAAGGAAATGGTCAATCCGTGATAATTACAAAAGCAGGAACACCATTCAATCCATTAAGTCATTGGATCTAAAACAAACAGCAGAATAAGTATTTGACAAATATTTTATAAAATAATTACTTTTAGTGAATATTTTATATAATTTGTTTTCTGTACGATTCAGGGTAGGTATTTTGTCAATATATTTGTAACAGTTAATAAAGTTGTGCATAAAACTTTCTCATTAATTGATATTGACAGAAATCAGTTTTATACCTATACGAAAACACCCAAAATATTACCTTATAATACAGGATAATGTGACAATATTAAGTATGACAATGCAATACTGTTAAAAGACTGACCAGAATATAAGGCAGAATTGTTTAACAATAACTATGAAGGAAACACATCAATCACAAAATATGAAATTACCACTAAATAATTGAAAAAAGCGGCGCCTAATATGAAAAATGTTAAAGCACCTGAGCCAAGTGAATATCCAATACAATTGATTAAACACGAACCAGAAAAGCTATTCTAATGATTTATTTACGAATTTAACTTGTTTTTAAGAGGCAAAGAATCATGGAAGAAAGCTTACATAACCCGCTTATATAAGAAAGAAGAAGTGAATGTTCCAACTACAGGGAACCAAGAGTAATAAATTCTTCAGTGAGACAGTATGCTAAAATTTTAACCCATCAAATAGCGATGGAACTAGTAGACGGTAGAATGAGAGACAATGTATTCTGCATACGACTACTGGTAGAAAAAGGGTTGACTCCTAATCTAGAGAAGCATCTGGGAATTATAGATCTGTATGGCGCAGAGACTAACAATATAAAATATACCTGAGAAAAAAAATAGAAGATTGTATAATACTGCCCTGTTAAGCATAGAAGTCGTATCTACATTTTTTCATATTTTCAGCTTATGGCGTCTACAACTTCATAATTGATAAATCTACCACTCTGTTAAGACTCCAAGTCGTATTTGTTAATATTATAGCCACTAGATGCTTGCAATGTTTCGTCGTATCAACAAAAGCGTCGTATTTGTTAATTTGATTTCTCGTATCTGACAATATTAGAAATATATGACGTAACTACATAAAACAGCAAGCAGTTACGACAAATTCACTTAACAACTTGTTACTTACGACAATTTACACTAACAGTGAGCAGCATTCTAACCTTACATTTTCATCACGTGTTACCTTTTTAGTGTTTCTGTGATGTCACATGAGTGTGAATATTTGTGTGTGTTGAGCTAGTAACAGTTATTTTTTATAAACTAAGTTTAAACAATAAGTGCCTTGTTGTCTTCTTCAGTACTTTTTTCGGGTAAGTCGTATTTTGTGCTTAATGAGTGAAGGATATTGTAGGTTAGGTATTATTTTTAGGTTAGGTACAATTACAGCTTAAAATGGATCCAAATAGTAGATCTTTTAAAATGTTATTAGCACTAAATAAAAGACAGAAGGAGAAAATAAAACACCAAAAACGTGAGATGTTAGTGTTAAGAAATAACACAATCCCAAGGGATAATGATCCAGAGTTTATTCCTACAGATTCAGGCAGTGAAACTTCCGAAACCGAAGCTTCTAATAGTAGCTGCAATCGTTCTGATAGTGATGTCGTCAATAATTCTCAAAAGCAAGAAGAACCCACACCAAAAATCATCTTAAGCAATGTTCTTTTGACAACTTCAAAGAGTAATGATGAACTGCAGCATACTAATAAAGAACCTAATAACAGCAACGTCATTTTGTCACAAGACAGCACTATTTTTCCAAAGGATGTGAAATGACGGTATAAATTTTAACTGAAATATTGCAAAATATTTTAGACAATGCCGTGGACAAATCAGAACAAAAGAATTTTACTAAAAAAGGAGAAATTCGCAAAAGAAAGAAGTTTGATTTGAGTCCAACTCAAAGAAAAAAAAAATAAGTGCCAAGGTAGAAAAACGTAATGTTAAGCAGGTTTGTAATGAAAAAAATGTAGAAGAATGTGTTTTAAGAGAGTTTTGGAAGCTAAATGTGAACGAGCAAAAGAACTTTATTTTCAACAGTGCCTCCCAACAAAAAAACAAAAAGAAATACCACTGATTGTCTTATCTCAAGAAGATCTAACACTTACTATTATTTTTTAAAAGATGCAGGAGGCAGTAAGCAAAACGTATGCAAAGTATTTTTCCTTGGAACTTTGGGGTATAAAAGTAAAAATGACAGAGTACTAAGAGATGCATTAAATAAGACAAATTGGAAAGTAACAGTTAAACTCAATCAACAAGGCAAGCATAGCAAGCAGGAAATTGATAGAGATTTAGTAATTAAACGTATAGAATCATTCAGGCCAACTATCGCTCATTACCGTCGTGAACATGCACCAGAGAGGCGCTATCTTCCCTCGGATATTAATATTACAATGATGTACAATCACTTTCGATTAACATATCCAAACATTCAATTTTCGTATTATTTATATGGAGAGGTTGTCTGCGGTTTGAATATATTATTTGTAAAACTGGGACACGAGGAATGTTGGGTTTGTGAGTCCTTTGATTTACATTCAAAGTTGACTTCCCATAAAAAGGATGTCTTGGCCGGTAGCTGAGAAGATACTTCCACCATCACAGATGAACAAGTAGTTGCATCTGCAGATCTACAAAAGGTATTCTCACTAATCTAATAAGTTAAGAAGCTAATTTAACTAATAAAACAATTATTTTATTGTAGTTCATTATGCTTCCAAGAATGGAAATGTTTAAGGAGGTAATTTTCACACCTCGAACAATCGCATTTAACGAAAGTTTTGTGATAACTCGGCAAAAGCAAACATTTCCAATAGCCGTTATCTGGCACGAAGCTATATCTGGACGATCTACCCAGGATATTATCAGCACGTTTTATGCATTTTTATTATCGTTTCGAGATGCCAGACATGTTATTTTGTGGTTGGATAATTGCTCTTCTCAAAGTAAGAACCGGACATTATTTACTTTCTTTGTTCATATTATAAATTCAGCAGAGGTTTCCCTTGAATCACTTAAGGTCAAATATTTTGAACCAGGGCACACGTTCATGGGGGCCAATTCCTTCATCACCAGGTTGAGCGGTGTCTCAAAAGAAAGGGCAAAGTCTATGATTTTAAAGATTTCAGCGACTCAGTAAAAGATGCTGAAGTAATGCAAACATCATTAGTATGGAAATAGGCGACGTTTATAATTATTGGCAAAATGGTACATCGCAATACAAACTGAATAAAATCTCTCCTCGCCCGTTACCTTAATGAGATGGTAGAAGCCAGTTTTTTAAGAGAGAAAAAACACTGATATATAAGACAGATTTTAACACTGCGGAAGAAAGGGAAATAAATTTTCTAAATGCTCAAATGGCTAAGCAAGGTGTGCCAAAACCTTCACCGAAACACATCCCAAGAGGAATCGCAGCAGTAAGAAGGGATCTTATACTATCAAAACTCTGTGGCACAATGCCAATAAATAGGAAGAAATTTTGGGAGGATATTCCTATTTCAATGGAAATTCGAGATTTAGATGATTAAAATTAATGGCTGCTTTTGGGCTCCGATAGATATACTGAGTTTTGTAATACAATAATTTTTTACTCAATAAAGTTACTTAAGTTTTGTGTAGATACGCTTTTTTGTTACTCTGAAAACCTGGTATGATGTTAGTACTAAATGTCGTATCTATCAAAACTCTAATTTCTGCTCATGTAGTGAAATAATGATCTGGCTTATTACAATCTGCTTTGCAACATCTTAGGAAATGTTAAATTCAATTTTTAATAAAATACTCCAATTTGGTGGCATAGCAAATTTTACTAAATGTGGAATATCTTGAAATAATAATTTTGTCAGTTACGACTTCTATGCTTAACAAGGCAGAATATAGCATATATAAATATAGAAGAAACATTTGACGTCAGTTGGAAGAGAATGTTTGAGATTATGGAAAACATAGGACTAAAATACAAAGTGCGTCGACTAATATACATGCAAAAAAAGGCACAAGAGGAAGCCAGAATAAGGAAGGAAATAAGACAAGGATTTACACTGTCACCACTTATTATTCAACGTCTGCATACAAAAATCTTAGGAGAAGTAAAATAAAGAGTGGCAACAAGAGCAATATACAAGGGATGAACATAGATATAATCAGGTATGCTAATGACATAAGCGAGAACCAAGAAGACTTACTAACAGTAATAATTGAAATGGACGATGTACTATAAATCAACTATGGTATGGAAGTTAAAAGCAACACCACAAGAGTTATGGTCTGCCGGAAGAATAATAATAAGAATATACGAATACTATTACATGGACGAGACATGCAAGAAGTACAACAATTTTGCTATCCAGGTAGCAAAATGCCTGAATGTGGCATATGCAAAAAAAATTATTAATCCGAATCCAGCAGGCCAAACCGCCCATCTACAAGAAAAATATTTTATTAACCTTCAAAAATATACTACAGAAAGTAAGACAGATTCCTGCCTTACATTTGGAGCATTGCTCCATATGGAAGTGGAAGCTAAACGATAGACAAAGAGGAAAAGGAAAGACTGCAGGTCGTTCATAGCTGGTGCTTTAGAAGAATACCAAAAGTGGCATGTTACTGGTACAGAAATTCTAAACATAGCAGCAGAAAATCCCAAATCTAGAAATCTATCGCAAAGAGAAGAAGCCAACTTGAAGGACACATTCTAAAACATAGAGGCCGTTTACTCACAATTGTGGAAGATAGAGTGAATGGGCCAAATTCCAGAGGAAGACCTAGATTAATTTCTTAAAGCAGGTAGTGGAGAACATCGTATGTGCAAACTACAGAGAAGTGGAAAGGTTAGCCCAAGACACAAAATCATGGAACATTGCATCAATCTGTTTGAATACCCAGAGAGAGGACGAGAAAGAGTAAGGCATATGACAGCATCCCAATAAATAAACTGTGGAACTGCAGGTATTAACAAATTGTATATCTGGGCGGCTCAATGTTTTTGTAAAGGAATGATATATTGCATCAAACCAGGACAACAATATATGAAGAATTTAATGTAACAAAACGCCTCGGCAAAATTATTGTATAGCGCCAATGCTGGTCAAGATATATTTGAACGAAGCGTGCCGAGAATGGAGAAGAAAATATTGCAACAAGGGTTTCTCAACCGCCGATAATAAGTTTTTCACATTCTACTTTGCAAGCGACCAAGTGGTAATGACCGAAGATGCAGACGGTATACTACATGCTATGTAAACTGGTTGATAATGAGCATAAGCGTTGAAGACTGACAATTAATTCATTTAAAACAGAATATCTGGTATTGATGCAACAGGAGAAGACCTAAAAGTAAACAAGGACATAATATGAATGGAATGATACTATAAAATATTTTGATGTCAAAATATCAGATAATGGAAGAAGTGATGAGGAAACTAAAAGCAGACTGGACCAGAGAAGAACTGTAATTAAACAATTGAATAGTATGGTATGGAATCAACGGACAACTAAAGCAACAAACATTATGGTGAATAAACCAGTAGTAGAAAGCATCGGCACATACGGTTCAGTACTATGGGAAATGAACAAAAGAAATAGATCTAGAGTAGCAGCAGTAGAAATGGAATAGCTACTGCGGCATCGCAAAACAGGATAGTGTGGGAAACACAGCTACAAGTGAAGAAATTAGTATAGACACGGATATTATAGACACTATAGAGAGATTGCAGTGGGAAGCTCACATCCCTAGAATGCTAGTTGAAACACGACCAGATAGGTTATGGATATGGCATCTTCCGCATAAGAAAAATAGGGAACTTTGGGAAACCATTAGAAGTCCAAAATTGCAGGAACGTTGTCGATTTTTTTAAATTGCGATCTTACATTCGTCATGAAATGTTATGTTTTGTGCCCATTTCAAGCACACTGTAGATTTTTTCTTGTTATTGTTTTCTACTAAATATTTATTTATAGGCTGAATGTATACCTGTAACATACACATCGAAACATTGTAATAATTAGATAATGTAGATAAAATATATACCAAAGAAATAGTGCGAAAAAGTCTTACTGCCAATAACCGTGTGAAACATGAATGTGGAAAATTACAAGCTAATGGCCGGAATTTTGATACAGAACCCAGAAAATGCTAGCGTAATGTCAAACGTTTCCAGAAAAATATAATATATTTAAATGCCGAAAATTCCAAGATACATTCAGTAATTTTTAGGATGACACGACACAGAATTTTGTACAAAATGTTGTTCAGAATGTTGTACTAGTGTTTTTATAAAATTCTATGTTGTGTCATACAGCAAAAAATTAAATTAAAACACTTTGTACCAAATGCTGTAAATTCATGTTCTAAAACCTACAGAATTTTGTTCAAACGGCGGTATCGCATCGATGCGCAAACGAGCAATTTTTAGTGTTTATCAACGATCACAGAGGGCAGAGAAGTGTATGTACACCATGGTAGACAACCCCACCGCGCCGACATTCCACGCACTTCCTCTTACCGCGCTCGCGTTTTTTATTACTGCAGTTTGTTTTTTTGTCGTGCGTTCATGTAAAATAAATAAATAAAGCGCTACGAACTTATACATCAACCTAATATCAGTGTTGGGTAGTATCTAGATCCAGCGGATCTAGATCCCGGATCTAGATCCACTATGTGGATCTAGTATCTGGATCTAGATTCTTCTTACACGAGGATCTTGTATCTGTATCTAGATCATAATTTTCTGGATCTTTCACCGTTAGATCCAAAGATTCGCTACAATTTATTTCTTGATTTTTCTTTTGTGAACTTTAAAAACGCATTTAGTAATGATTCCTATATATTTAAAGTATGTTTATGTATTTTAGTTTTACCTACCCATTATGCACTAAGCGTGCCTGTATTTGAACAATTGTGCAGACGCAGACAGACGCCTGGAATTTCCTGTCCTTCAAATGTACCTGTTGCGAGGTAGCAAAAATACTTTAGTTATTTTATTACTTATTAGGCAGACTAGATAAAGCAAGAATTTTTCGGTATTTGCGTCACTGCTGTCATTAGGGGTAGAAGGATTTCAGCCATCCGATATTCTTTTTGTTAAAGATCACACTTTTTTCCTACAAAACCTATAACTGTTGCAATAGACATTTTACAAAATGAAAAAACCTGTCACTTAGGAACTGTTTTACCAACACTTTTTAAAATTAAAAAATCATTGGAAGCTATGCTGGAATTACAATTCTCTTCAAAATTAAGAGAATGTTTGCTAAATGGATTTCAAAAACGTTTAGCAAATATAATGGATATAGAATGCTTCGACAGTCGTCCATACTTGTTGGCTACAATTTCCAATCCAAAATTTTTAAACTAAGGTAGTTGGAAATTACTTCGGTTAAAGATGATTCTGAATTCTGCAAAAGTGTATTGAAACGAAAACTAGAAGAGTTACAGTTAGGACTGTTAGGAGGATCTCAAGAAGATTATAATGAAACAACAGAAAGTCACGTAAATTCCGAAAAAGAAAATTCCTATCATGAGGAATTTTTTGATTTTTTTAAAATAAATGATACGCAAGTACAAACATCTACATTGCAGTGTACAAACTATTTTGAGGATCCCGATAACAGTTACATTCAAATAAATAAGTATCCGATAATAAAAGAAATTTTCATTAAATTTAATTGTATACTGCCTTCTTCTGCCCCCGGCGAAAGAATATTTAGTATGGGTGGAGAAATTGTAACCCCTCGTAGAAATAGGTTAAATGACGAAATTTTCGAAATGTTGTTAATTTTAAAAGAAAATAAGATAAAATTCGATAATTAGAATTATGTAACTTTATAGTTAATAAAATAACTTTTAGTGTAGTGTAGCGTATTATTATTGTATTGTAACTTGTAAGTAGTGTAAGTTTGTAGTAAAGTTTTTTTCCCGTTAACTATATATTTATTTTCTCATGTTACTGTCCAAGTATCCAGTGGCACTGTCCATACCTCTGGAATCATCATCATCATCTGAGATGAGTCACTGAAATACCATCAATAATATACAAAATTTTGATATTAAAGTCAGAAATTTCTAGTAGAAGGTGAATATTTTAAGATGAATGTACAAAATTTCAAATCATTAATACAGGAAAATTGATATCCTCGAGAAAATAGTAAAAACTGGCGTGTATATTTTGAAATTCCAAGTTTGATGTCCGAAATTGATATGTTCATCTGATTGTGCCGCTCCATCTGGATTAGAGCAATATTCTAATTGCCGCTCCATAGGAATCAAATTTCTATTTTAATTGCCATCTTTTTATGTTAATTACAGTTTGCGTTATTTTCTTAAAATTTAATTTATGAGCGTCCCATTCCGTAAAGCCTTTTGAAAGTTTCCTTTTTAAGCTGAAATTTTCGATTAATGTTTTGTCTGCACCTGACCCTGGACGCTTTCTGCGAATTTACGTGTCAGATCTTTCCAGAACTATTTCATCATATTTCTCAAGGTGGTGTAATATTTTTGACTGGCGCGTGTTTGCGCTGCGTTTAGGTCTTTAGTCAGCCTTCTACCTTCGCTAGACTCCGGTATACCAATTCCATCTACGGGGGCCGTTAAGAAATTAAGCAATCAAGTACTGCAGGGGCGGCTTATGTTTTCGATGGGTATCCACCGCGTGTATTTTCGTATCGCTGTTTCACCGTGGGGTGAACAAAATCGACAAGTGTCGGATTTAAAGAAATACGCTGGAGTTTTTATCCCTGGAAAAGCAATTCATTGCGAATTTGCCGATCACCTTTGGCGGATTATTATCGAGCCCATTTGTTGTTCCTGTACATGTGCCATTGCTGCGACGAACTACGAGGGTTGTGCAGCAAATATTTCGTCTCGCAATTTTCCCGAAGAACGTCTACCTTTTTGTCTGGATCTGATAACACCTCAGATTGTGCCTGTCTCTCTCTCTCCCATTCATCGAAAGTCGAACTAAAGGAATTCGTTTTTTTGTGTGGTAAAAAAAAACCTTTTACGCGTTTACTTGCAAAATTCTAAGTGATTGAACCTTTTTTTTAATGCGACCTTCAGTCGTCGATTGTCATCTCTTTTTGTTTGCTGTTAATTGTAAGAAGAAATTACATACAGTATTATTTTTGTAAACTCTGACGCCACTGGCCACGTAGATTAGTAAAAAATTTGTTAAATACCGTAATCGAACGTTCCTTTTAACCGATTGCTGTATTGAGTAAAATATACTACTTGCTGTCATATTTTTTTGTACCGTCAGTTATTCTCAAAAGGTTAATTATATGTGTTTTAAAATGTATTACATTTTTTATTATTGTATATTTTGTATTTGTGTGTGTACGAATTTTGCAAGCTTTATAAACAGGAGGGAGGCACAATAAAGGTGAGTTCGATTCCCGTAAGCTGCTGACTCCTCGGCCTTCCACGAGAACCTGCAATCAGCTGTATTTGGAAGGTGGCGCCCACGAATTTTGACCTACTCTGCACACAACCAGGAAGATTTCCTCCCGTAAACGATTTCCGTAACCCCCCTACTCCTCTGAGTTAAGCTGCAGGCCTTTTTCCACCTATCCGGTTGCGGGTCGACGAAAAAGCTCGTTTGGCCCACTAATGTCGAAAAATTTTAATATTAAATGTCGAAACTGGTAATTCATTTAAAATTAAAAGACAATATTGAAAATTATAAAATTAATGTATCAAATTCCTAGAAAATAAACCCATTTATTTTGCAATAAAATGATAAATATTGCTTCGACTGCCTGAAATTCAAAGACTAATTTTGAAAACTATGATATTGGAGATCGCTAATTCTAATAACAATTAAGAAATTCAAGTTTATTATTAGAAAGTCCTAAAAAGCATATTAAAAAAAAATTGGAAATTCAGAATTTAATGTATGAAAATACTGGGTTATGTTAAAAGTTCTAGCATGTCTGTACAAAATTCCTTAGAAACATATGTATAATCCGAAGTAAGTGTCCGAAATTCCATAATTAATAAAGTTAATAAAGGGAATTTTCAAATAAAAGCTGAGAATTTCAAGATGAATGTTCGAAATTTCAAAATTGTAGTCGACCATTGATTCAAAGAAATATATAATCCCCAAATGATTGTGGATATTGGCGATATTTATTTGGAAAGTTTGATGTCCGAAATTGCTATAAGTTCTAGCATTAGAGTTAATTATTTCTAGAAAAAGAGTGGAAAAGTCCTAAAACATTTTTTTAAATTTTAATTAATGAGAACTAATAACTTTCGGCGCTAATACGAAAGTTTCGAGGGGAAATTCGGAAAATTCTGAGATTATCAAATATTATAAATTTCAATCTTTTACTACTAATTTTTACAGATGACAAGAATAATGTTTCATTATTAAATGATTCTGTTGAGAAGTCGTCAACCTTTTATTAATGCTAATTGCACAATATGTTAAACTTCCTGTAGAGAAGTCTTTAACCTTTATTTACTTATTGTACAATATTTTAATACCAATGCAGAATATGCATTGATAGCTTATATTACGCTATTCATGTAAAATTGCGTTTACCCTGCAGCGAGTACAAGCGCTGTCATAAATGTATTTATGATTTTGTTAATTGTTACTTTTTTTATGCATGTACTTGGTAATAAATGTGATTGGTTAATTAATGGTAGGGATGAACTAACCTTATCGAAATGTAG
>JABXWE010032111.1:0-30194 GCA_014611495.1 Limonius californicus | reverse complement strand
CCAATCACAACTTTTGTTTGTTCAGGGGTGCTCTTAGCATTAATGTGAGGAATCAAAACATCAGAAAACCATTGTTCGAATGTGTTCATATCGAACCATCCACTTGGCGTCACCTGATAAATTGTGCCTGCAGGACCTCCCTTACTCCAATTTTCGTACAGGTGTTGTGCCTTATACACGACCATGGGAGGAAGCAAGTCCCCATTAGCTGATCCGCAAACGATGATGCTGATCGATGTCCTCGAGTGCTCTTGAACTCGTTCGACTCTCTTGGTTCCTCTGGGCACCAACACTTTCTTCGAACCAGGGTCATCAGTGATATTCGTCTCATCATAATTGTAAACATTTTCTGGTGACGCATATTCTAAGATGTATCTTATGTTCTCAAAAAATTTTTGAAGTTGTTCCTTACCTACGGCAGCTCGTTGACGTTTGATATTGGAAGCCAGTCGAGTTGTCAGTTTGTTCCTCTGAGTGAATTTTTTTATAAAATCCAGACCTGGCTTGTTGTTCTTCCATTCCGGAACATTCTTACCTTGCTTCGTCACAAATTTTGTTACAACCTGACGAATATCCTCGTGAGTCATGGGAAAGCCCCAGTCGTTTACGACACCAAGAGTTTTTGCCAACAGCTGTTCTTCTTCGCGAGTCAACACGCATGGACGACCCGGTGCTGCAGGATGAGTTTCCTGAAGTTTATCAATTAACGTTGTTCTCGGCACCTTGAACTTCTGGCTAGCTTGTAGTTTGGACATGCCCTTTTTCACAGCATCAATAGCCTTATTCATGTTCTCCTTTCTGTAGTTGAGGTAAGGTCTACCTCCCACCTTTTTGACGTAAGTGCGCGGCATCTTCAATAAAACTTACCGGATCTGAAACAAAGAGAAAAACTAAAAAACCTAAAAAATGAAAAAAAACTAAAAAAAATAAAAAATAAAATAAATAAACAAATAAAACAAAGCAATTATAATAAAAAAATATATTAAATAGGACAAAAACAATAACAGAACATTGGATAACCTGAAAAACACCAAGAAACCTGAAAAAAAAATCATTATATTATACGTGTCGAAGTTACCCCCGCTGTCGAAGTAACCCCGTTTTACGGTACATGGTAGAAGACATCCACTTTCAAACTATTGTTGAATTGTCAGGGCGATTTTTTAAATTTGATCATTTACAAAGTTATTCAGGGTGGACTATTTTAGTTGGGACACCTTGTATATATTTGGCAAGTTAGCCAGCTGGTATGATATTTTGTGTTTTACTGACTTTAAAGATACGCTTCGGATGATCGTTTAAAATTTGCAATTTCGAATGAATGCTGTGCTTATAAGTTTAGCAGAGATGGCATCAAAACACTTAAAAGGTTAAGCTTTTATACATCTAGATATAAAGTTCAAAAATCTCTGTAACGTTTTCTAGAATCATTAATTCTTGTCTTACCAAAAAAAATTCCATATATTTCCGTGCCATAGTACATTTCAATATATTTCTTCCACGCATATCCCGCTAGTAAACCAACTTTTAATGTAATTTATGTTATCAAATTATGTTTTATACGCAATTTAGCTATGATGGTTAGGCAACCAACGGGCCCAGACTTGCTTTTACAACCTTCTGGTAACTTTTTAACGTTTCATTTCGGTACATACAGTACAGATGACAATTTTAGATAGAATGGGAGTACGCGCAGCCCGTTCTAATCAGGCCTATGTAACTGCATGTTGTTTTCAAGACAATACTGTTTTAGAACTTCACCGTCGTCTACAAAGCTTGAAATTCCGTTTATACCCAGGACATTCTGCACGTTGATAAGAGCAAATGTGAGACTAACGCGTTGGAATAAAAAGAGAAATGCTGCTAACTTAAAATCATTAAAGTATAGTAAGTTTCTGAATTATACAAAGCATTTCAGATATATCTTAAAAAGGGACCTCGATGGGGCAGTGCTAACAAGCGCTGTCAGTCGAGGTCACAGTGAAATGCTGCTCGATCCGCCGCGGGGTCAAACTCCTGCTTAGGCGACGACCGTATTTATTTTATATAGTTCAGTTTAGGGAGCATGTTGCATGAATGGCTAGTATGTAAGGGACGCCCACACCTTCCTGAAGTAATGAGAAAGGGGCTCCAGAGGGGGAACGGTAGTATGAAAAAAAAGGATATATCGTAAGGAACGTTTTTTTTTGTTTAAAATTTAAATTGTCCTTTTCTTCGAAGTAGGATTAATAAGACTTTTGAATGAAATAAATGTAAAGTAGGTCCAAGAACTCCTCACAACCGTCATTACGACCATTACAATTCCATTCTTCGAAGTCTCTGTCGCGTCTATTTTCCTTGCATTTCCAGTTAAAGGTGATATTACAATTGCTATTATACATGAATGTTCAATATTTAAGTTTTTTTTTCTATAATAGTCATCAATTTGGATAAAGTAACGATACCGTGAATTTCATAATTGCATTGTAAAATGCGTTAGCTGCGTTAAAGTGCTTGAGGTAAATTCGTTTTTAAAACAGATGAACGTAAATGCCGCTAGAGTATACCTCTTCAAAATGTAAAAGCTCTTTCCTAAAAAGCTCGCACATCATGTAAAACTTCTGTATCATGTATCATGCGAAGTGCCTTGTTCTTGATCGCACAGAGCTGTAGATTACTTGAAGAGCGCGCTCTGGAAGGGTAAAATATAATTTACAACAAATTCCTAGGGAAAAGCTCCGAAATTTGGCGTTAGCAAGCATAATAGTCCTGCAATAACAATATTCGTTAATTAAAAAAGTTTGAAATTGAGGGCTGCGTAACGACGGCAAACGTCGGAAAGGCATAGGAAAAGGAATTACCATATACACGGCTGCATTACAGCTCTAATGGATGTCTAATATATATTCAGAATTGGGAAGTTGAACACCGTCGCTAAACGTAGGGTAGGTTTTTGCGGATTCCTGAGAAAAATGTTGTGGCGCATGGAATTAGGGCAGATCTACATGAAGCAGGGCTGGGCTTGATAGATAGCGCCAGAATGCGAATTAAGGCCCGCTCGATCCTGAGTTATGGGCTACTTACACGCCCGCAACAACTACCCACTTCCCGATATTTTTTATCCCCGCATACTAGACTTACTTCTTTTACTGCACAAGAGCTTCTTTGTCCTCTAAGAAGTCACTGCCGACGTGCATCTTTGCTCCCGCTTTCTAATCCATTTATAGGAATCGAATTCATCAATTAGTCTTTCAACACCACGACATCGCTCCTAAATTTATTTCTCTTTTAAAGCTTGAGAATCCCCCAATAAAATTTAATGAAAAATTATTCTCCCACATAATGCTTTTAACTTTGAGAAGTTTTCTTCACGAGCTTGTAAAAGCGAACGCAATTTACGTATGCTATTATAAAACATTACAAAGGGATCAGAATACTAGTCTTATACATTTTAGGGCGGATTCTTCAGTCAAAGACAACGACAAAAATGTTATATAAACATACGACGGAGGCGGTAAGGTTCCGGAACAGAAAACACAAAGTGGAAAGGGCTTTGAAAAGATTACTTATTATTTTCCCCCTAAAACACGTTCTTGATAATCACTTTTTGTATCATGATTTTTGTCATTTTCTTCGCTTAGTTGATGGTTCAGGATGTTTGCGAGAAATATATATTTGAATGTAAATGTACAACATTTGTGAATTTAGTATTCTTCCTTAAATACTTTATCTCAAGGTGTTTAATGTTTGGATCGTTTTTGGTTTTGAGCATTTAAATACGATATTCAGTATAGCTATTTAAATTTTAAAGTATTTGTTATTTTTAATTTGTATAGAAAAACCTTGTTTAAAGTAGATACAGCAATGCCGTTCTAAGAAGACAAAAAGTTGCACTTCACGCAGCTTGTTTATTAGGGAAAGGCAACGTTGCAGATTCTGGCGCAGAAGTGCGTTAATATTTTGTTCATTTGGCGCCTACAAACTAAAATCCATAAACTTAATGTTGGGTAGGTACATTAAATTTTACATATACATACATAGAAATGCTCGTACTTTTATTCTTACATAAAATTCTTTCTTAATATTGTAATATACATTCCTTATCAGAGTAATTACAACTGTCATTAGTATGGAGAAAGTAACTAGAAGTTGAACATGAAATGCAGAAATAATAAAAGTATTGCTAGTTATTGCTTAATTACAAAATTTTAGTTTATTCTATAAACAATGACGAAGTTAGGTTGCGGGAAACCATTAGCTGCTCAAACACGTGAAGTAGTGTTCAAAGTGTAAGCATTTTTAAGAACAATGGCTGATAAAGACATTGATATTTCAAATTAATCGAAAATGGATCTAAAACACCATTTATCGGACGCAGTAGTGTATATAGCTTCTATTTACCGAATTGTGAAAGAAGGCGAACAAACAAAATACGACGGAAGACGAATTGTGAAAATCCAAAAAATTTCAAGATATTTAAATCACCAAATAGTTAGCGACTGAGAAAATCTCCCATAACAAATCTAGAAGATTCTGAAATGTATGATATCCGCAATAATATCTATAATTTTCATAAAACCAACAATGAACGAATAACAATCAAGGGGATATTACGTAAGTTAAAAAAAGATTTTGCTTTTAAGGGCGGAGAAGGCCGCTGATTCAAATTATTAAGATGGTTTGGCTTAAATGGCACTTAACCCAAAATGATCGAGAGGTTCTTCAAGAAAAAGCAAATAAAGAAATCGGAGGACAATTTTATTACAAAAAAATTAAATGTAGAGAAACCAAAACCAGCCCGTTGTTTATATGGACGCGACATATATACACAACGGCCATACAAAATCAAAATCTTGGTTAGATTATTCAACTAAGGGTTTATTAACAAATATTCCAAAAGGTCAGCGTTTAATAATCTTGCATGTAGGAGGGAAAGAGCATGGATTCATTCAAGCTTGGAACAAAATCTGTAGATTACCATGAAAAGATAAATTTTAAAAATTGCGGAAATTGGTTGACCGAGCAACTAATTCAAAATTTGCCAAAAAAAAACATACTCGTCATTTCAAATAATAAGAAGCAAGAAATGCTGGACTGGTTTGCAGAGCATGACATTTCTGCAATGCGCAGAATGACAAAGGCGCGATTACACAATTTATATAAAATATTATATGAATAAAAAATAACTAAGGATTTAATTTAAAATAAACGCAATATTGGAAGTTCAGGGCCAGTGTTCTGAGATTACCACGGTATCACCCAGCATTTAATGCCACCAAACTGATTTGGGCAACTGTAAACAATTAGCTTCAGAAAAACGTTGTTTTTAAATTAGAAGATGCAAAAAAATTGGAAGAGGAAAAATGTAAATCGACTATGAAAGAAGAGTTGGACAAAGATCATCATATAAAAAAAGGTTAAAGAGGAATATTTGAAAAATGAAGTGTTTATGGATATTACAACAGATTCTTTAGTGATTACTGTAAGTGGTGATACTGACAGTGATCTTGGTTTTAGTAATACTTCGACAATACATAGCAACAATTATTTTAAATTCTAAAATTATCAGCAGTATAAAATATAAAATGTGTTAATAGATTTTTTATTTGATTTATTTTTTTAGTTCATAAAATTTAAGATGTGATTCTCGTACTTCATATTCGGAATGTACAAAGCCTCGTACGCGGCCAGAGCTATCCGGCCCTCGTCTCAACTAGTATACGCAAAATTTCTCCACTTAAAACGGTATTTCTGTATATTTTTGATACAAAAGAATTTAAAAGATTGCGAGTCGTTAGTGTAGCAATGAAATACCTTGCTTTCCATACCGTTAAACTGTTGCTTTCGATATCTACTTTCGTGATTTCTTTTAGAAAATACAACTATCTAATTATATGATTTTATATACAGTAGCGTTTACCGTTTATAAGTATAGCTGTATACATACGTTTTAGTACAAATATCCTGCTATAGTAAATGTATACATACCTAAGATCCAAGAAATCCAATTTAAATATATATAATTATTACAGTTAACATTACAATTTAAAGTATACCTTTGAAGGTTTCTTCAACCTATTCTCTTTATTAAAATTTATGTATACAATCAACAAAGCGCTTCATTTTCTGCTGTATTTATTGCCAAACATATATATCATATTTTTTAAGACCATAAAAATTAGGCCATTTTAAAACTCTTTCGTCAATTCAAGATAAATCTTTTTTAATGTCGTGTAATACAACATTCTTATTATACACTATGCAGAAAAACTGCTTTATTGCATATCATAGAAAATCTAATATTATTATTGTTTTTAAGTCTCAACAATTTCATATTTCAAATATGTTTATTAAATATTAAAATGATTTTAAGAGTATGCAGAAGACTTTTTTATATACTGTAGAGTAAACAAATGTTATAGGATAATATGCAGTAAAATTTATTTACTGCATAATAATAAAAAATATAATATTTTAATTTATTTATTGAAAAATAATCCGAAAATCTGATATTGCAAATATCTATAATATTAGTATTTATTTGACATCTGTGGCTTTAATAAGCTCTAGGTTTTTTTAACTATGAAAATAGATTTGCTGCCATGAATCATAATTTATTAGTTTACTTTAGCACTTTCATTACAGTTTCGTCCAAGAAAGGATTACACATAGTGTCGCAGGATAAGTAGGCTACGATGGGTATCTTTCAGGGGCCGATCTTTCAATGTTCCTATAAAATTCTAGACAAGTTAACAGTCAAATTTATTCTTCTTGTTACGGTATTTTCTGTCTTTTCAATCGTGCGATAGTCTACGTCAGAGGTTAGTTTACTTATTCCATATGATTTCACTTATCGGTTAGTAGAAGTAGCGGACAGTACTATTTCGGCAGGATAAGGCAGTTGCGGGTATGTACCAGGTGATGCGAAATATTTCGAGCAGATGTAAATGTAAATAGTGTTTATAAAATTAATACTATTTTTCTGGTGTAGTAACTAATAAATAGATACATTTTACAAATTTAAAGGGCGGAAATTTTTAGTGATGTAAATCCAGACCATGCTTACCGTTGTAATCATTTTGATTTTTGGCATGATTTCAATTTTTCCGGAGATTTAGATTAAAGGAAACCACCGTTTAAACACTACTAGAAGAAATTCAAATAAACTATACCAAATAATACAGTATTTTATAGTTTTGTAGACAATATTGTTTGTATGTAATAAACTATTGTATAACACACCTGGAGCAATTGCTTTTATGTAATTTTGCGATTTTATGCAAGAGGCTCATTATATTATATTATTCCAGATGGAATTACTGGCGTTAGTAAAGCTATCGCAGAAGAAATGATTGTAAGGGTTACACATTCAATTGGTAATTTTATTTTATTACTTTACTACAAACAACGGCAAGTGTCGTTGAGTGACTTCCTTCATAGCCCCCCGGCGTTTAGTAAACAAAATATACGTATCTTTGTTTAACTCACTGCTTTTCAGATAATGCTTTCATTTCTGCACACCATTGCACGAAACTTGTCACACATTCTTTAGACCCAGTGGTAGTGAATAAGTAAGAATTTGGCCGATAGCTAACCAACGGGATAAGTTGTATTGGGTATTGGGTAAAGTTGTGCAGTTTCGAATGCGATTCAGATTCTGTCGAGTACATTTTTAGTACCTATGTAAATGTTTTGTTTCTGTTTCATTTAAAAATTGAAAGAATCCCAACAGTTTAGAAATGATGCCAGAAAAAATTCAAATATCCCCGTAATTATAAAATATATAAAAAATGTTTCATATAAACGTTACTTAGATTGATTAGGCACACTTGTAAGTTATGTTAAAATACAATTCAAGATGACTGTTTCTGAGACATTGGTAACAACTTTCATACATTAAATGGACACCATATTGAATTTTAGTAGGTTAAAGTATTTTTTTTTCTCTTTTCAACGATTTATCAGAACCTGTCTCAATAAAAAATTCTTCAAAATGCTAAGTTTTTCAATTTTAAATCAAGTACGTATGAAAATAAATGTACGTTGAGTTTACTTTGGAAATAAATAAAACAAAAACAGAACATACTAAAAATGCTGCTTAACGGAATCCGAGTCAGCACAACTTTGCCCATTTAAATAAATCTCTATATTTAATAATAAGGAAGATACCCATGGCCGTCTACTCCATCTGCGACACTCTGTATATACAGCTCATGTATAAAATGCCTTTGTACACTCGTGTATTATCACTTGACTTCAGCTCATGCTGGTAAACCCGCTTGTGTAACAATATGATATTTTACTCACTTCTATAAATAGTTATTTCGGAATTGGGTGTTTATTAAAAAAGTCCCTGCAGTTGAATGCAATTCCAGAAAATCACTAATTATTGGTAAATTGCAGGAATATTGGAAGTTCACATGAAAAATGCCTTTTTTATTGGTCGAATATATAAAATGGCACTGCTATGACAAACCGGGCAAATTAAAATTTCAATAATTTTATCAATCTAAGTAGTTAAAGATGTATTTCCTCGTCGAACGTCTGCTATAAGAAACAAACAGCGTTGGTCTTTCTAGGTTCGTAATTGCAAATATCTGATCTCTACGTTAATGTGGTCTTAGAAGTTGAAACTAAACAATTATTTGCGCCAAAATATGTTATCTCTATTCTAGTGAAATTTTCTGTAGTAGAGCTACGATTTCGTAACATGTTTTTTGTTTGTGAATTTCTGAAGTGTAGGGATGTGCCCAGGCGAAGTGCTCCGTCCATCTTTTATACACTGACAGCCTCGGAATATCACTGCGCCTTACCTATAGCCAAAAGCGAACAACTGACCAAAGTAACAAAAACTGAAGAGTAGTTTTTTGACGTAAGAAGAAATGGAAGTGAAAGGAAAGATAAAGTCAGAGGATGTGGGTCAGAGAGGGCGGACCACTGGGCTTGAAACGAGAGTGACAAACAAAAATACGGACATAAGAAGAACGAATCAGCGACTCATTATAATTCAAAGTCTCTGCCTGCTTGAAACCGAAATCATGTCCCATTTAATAATAGTGCGTTTAATCTAATTTAATACATTTAGAAACTCAAATAAATTCCCAAGGCATGAACCTCGCGTGAAACTTGAAAGAGTTTAATTTTTTTTGCAACGTTGACTAATGAACTGTAAGGAAAGCAGCACATTTAAGCTAAATTTTTATTTTTGTGGTCATGTCAAAAGATAATCCATCTAATTTTATAATTCGAAAACATGACTCATATATGAATGTAGAAAACGACTCTAGTGCTGCTAAACTTCGCGTAATGGGAAGGTTATCCTCATTGGGGTTGTTTTCATTAGTTTGAGGCAAGACTAAAACTTGCGGCAACCATTTCGCTTTTGCGTTTACGTATCACAAGACCAGAAACATTTTTATATTTCATGTTCTTCCAAAACCACATCATATATGACGGATTACGTTTATAACTTTACTAATGCATTCAATTTAGGAATTTATTAGGTCACCATGACTTCATATCCATCAAAATAACATTTATGATATTCTTTGGTATTCGGAATATCCAAACATTTTCATATTACGTGCTTAAGTTACTGTTTCAAAATCTAATTTTTAATTAGAGATTGGGGAAATGTGTCAAGCAAGCGAAGAGTTTATGAATCAAGTGAGTGTGGTATCTTAAATCGTGTGTTAGGTGATATATGATTTAGATTTGGAAGTAGCTTCAGTTTCTTTATCGGAGTATGTGAGGAAAAAGTCCTTATTTCCTTCATTTACACGCCTGACTGCTTGCGATGGTTGGCTGGAGGGAACTTATCTTTTTTGTCAGCTATTTTATCTGATCATCTTTGGCTTCATTTGATATATCGTTAATGAAATTAAGTAATATGAGTCCTGGAAAATTTCTAGACATACGTTGCACTTTTTTATTCTTAAACGTTGTTAGCGGAAAATAAGGTTAGAAGTGATATTACCGCTACACCAAACAAGAGAAATTGAACAGAGGAAAATAGAAGAGGGAAAAATATGGAAATTGGGTATCAACCAATGTATGGTTATTTATAATTGCACACTACACAGTTACACGCTGACGAGAATATAATAACGATTAGCCAAATCTTAAAATCAATAGTGAAACATTCAAAATTTATAGAATATGTAATTGCTACTTGTTTGTAGCAGATAAGGCACGCGCGTTAATGTGTAATTATCGAATAAAGATCTAATCAAATATAAATTATAGTTTTCCAATAATACCACATTTTAAGTTAGACTCAAAATGATATTATAAGAAAATCACGTTAGCAGAATCCGTAAGTATGTATTATGTTGCATTAAAGCGTTTTTTGCTTTTTAATCAGAGTTTTAAACTAATAAATTAATATTAAATACAAAATTTCATATTTTTTCAATTAAACTACACACTTAGCGTTTGGTTTCCACCCGGAAATGATTTTCTTATTTCCAATACCTCACTGATATAATTCTAGTTAACAGGCTATAAAACGATTTTTATGCGTCGTTACGTAACCGCCGCCATTGAATGTGATCTAATTTCTACAATTTACATACTGTTTTAGTAGCGTGAATTAACATGCACCACTTTTTTTCAAACTTCACCTTCACATCAAAGTTTAAAATTCTCATTTTTTTAACGGTAATATCCTTCTTAAATATCGCAAAAACTATTAGTGGTTTATAACTCCAGGTTACACATATTAACGAAAGAAAATTTAGCTTTGCGCTTCTTAATATAAAAGCTTTCCGTATGTTGCCTTCCCACGAGTCGTTCTAGTAATGTTTTTATCGACTTCGGTGAGCATTTTTTGCCTGCGGGGCAGTGTACGATAATTAAAAACGTTATAAAGCCGGTTCCCGCAGTATTGATTTTGATTTCGTTCCATTTCACAATAGAGGCTTTTGAGGTTTGTCTTTGAAATTTCAGTTTAATTATATTTGTGCTACATAAAAACGGAGCATAATGGCGTCAAATATTCCCATGGCAGTTTGAATAGCCCAAATTAGTCTCCAGGGACGTCTTGAGTCGAAAGTATTAAACTTCGAGCATTTGTTAACTTTAAGAACCCTTAAATAATGGAGTTTTCTGCAAGAATAATGGGATATAAAGCTCTACAACTATTGTCGTTGGTGGATGTGTGTTTTAAGTAATCGGTGGAAGTTAACGTACATGGGCTAAATTTTAAAAGACTTTGGGAGTTGAAGCATCCGAAAGAGATGCGTTAGCCAACTACTTCCAGCAACAACCTGACAAATTGTAACAATACCCTCAATTGAACACAAGACCAGCTTCCAATAACTTCTGTACTGCATAACACAACTGTGTCATCTGTAGATTGTACAATTGTAAAACTAGATAAAAACTATAAAAATGCGATGCGTTTATTAATATGTTTACGACTTTAACAAAAAATATTACGTCTGCGACTTTTTTAAGGTTTTTCAATAAATAAAAATATTTCAGATAATGTTCACTTGTTCTTATTTGAATAAATGTATAAAACTGTGTACTTGCGCAACAAGGGAAAGTCAAAGAGGGCGACGGCTCCGATGGTAAAGACTAAAATTCTAAAATAAAACAAAATATTTGCCTTTAGAAGGAAATCGATTCCTCGTCAAAGAAGCTACATTGTGTTATTCTATAAAACATTATAAAGTAGGAAAGTAGATGCGATATCTTGAAATAATTCGAATGGTTTGGTGAAATTTTTGATGATGCCTAATAAAATGCAGATCTGCAGAATCTATTTGGTTGCAAATATATCTGCACAACAGTTTACTGGCAATGGATGGAAATGTCATCAGTATTTCTTCGTGAAAATGGCGAAGATATAAAGTATTGCTTATAATAAAGGAGATTATATATCTGTTGCATAGCGGTCATACGGTATTCGCAGTCCAGCACAATCCGCGCTGGTCAGTGCTTGGATGGGTGAACCAATATAGTGGCATATACCTACAACCGGTTGTGCTTCGGAGGTTACGTAAAACCTTCGGTCCCGGTTGTAATGCCAACATTTTTGACAATCGTAAACCATGTAGTGGAATTTCTCTTGTCTGTTCGGCGAGTTAGGCTAGCCTCCTGTCCGGCATACGTGCAAAGAGGTCTTATAGAACCTACTCCATTGTAGGCAATTAACAGGCCATTGGCCTATAATCAGAAGAAGAAGAAGAAGAAGAAGAAAAAGCAGAAGAAGAAGAAGAACAACAAGAAAAAGAGATACATATACGGGTTTCTTGTAGCGTATGTGGCTGTGTTGTAAATGTTTTTGAAATTATGTCATTTAAATTAGTTTTTTTAATAGAAATGATGAACTCGCAAAAACTACATTTAATTTTAGGCTTTTCTGCTTTAAGTGGTCCCATTTGTTCATTTTTTATAAATAGTAAATGATTGTTTTAAAGTTTTGTGAGATGCAATAAAAATTTTATTTGATTATTTTTATTGGATATTATTCTAGCCGCATTGATTTTGACATTTAAACGAAAATATGAGGTTTAGATTTATAGCTACCTAAAATATTGGTTTAAATAATGTTAGATCTTAAATATTTATATGTGTAACTAACTAGCAATATCTAGGAAACAACTAGTTGGATTCTGATTAAAGTTTAATTCTACTTACTAAAAGTTAGTTGAAAATTCAAACAAACACTGAGCTTCCTTGAAAAAAATGGGCATGTTGTTGGGCCACAATTTTGTCTTAAATGATTAGCTTCGAATTGCGTTTGTTGTTCTCCCTTTCTTCTCTCCTAAGACCGTTGCGAATCCACTGCCGTCGCACTTGGGTATACTGGCTTCACGCTACTGTTGATAGAATTTTAACAATGTGAGTCGATTATATACAAATATGTATATTAACAGCTAAGACCGTTTGTATTATGTGATAATTTAAGCGAGGTATTATTAACATGTTCTGCGCATTTTTAAACCGAATCTGTGTTTTGTGATTCATATTATAGCTGAAAATGATTAATCAACTTCTCTGATTATATAACCTTAAAATATTGGCAATGGCAGAAGACATAGGCTTAGATTTTCAACGTGAAAAAATAGTGGTTCATAAGTATATTGCGTTTCTGTTCGATTAACTGGATTGAAATATATCTCGATATAAAATTCAAATTTTGGTTTGGAAGCAAATTTTGTTATCGTGGCAGTATTTGCGAGAAACTCACAGAAGTTATAACTAGCATATAAAGAACTGAAAATGCTAAATATTAGAAGAGCTTTTTTTGTGGCCATATATTGTTTAAACGATACTAAATAACAGTTTTTAAGACTATTAGTTAAAAGTGTCCGCAAGGAGTTGTTCAAGTTGCTAAACGAAATTTTTAGAATCTTTAAGCCGTTAACATTTTCAAACTTAAGACGCTCCACAAGGGCTTTCCACGCACGTAGTGCAAACTTTCTCAAAATTAGCATTTACCAAGCTTGGGTGTATTTACTGTTTTCTGATTCCATCTACTCGTTAAAAATTCTAAAACGGAAGCAAAAATGATCATATACGACTTCTTAATATTACCTAAATGTGAGTTATGTTATAAAAACAAATTAGTATTTCATAAAATCGCTTCATTTAAACTGTAGAGGCCACTGAAGCATTTCTAATATCTTCTTCCTTG
Organism: Limonius californicus; assembly: GCA_014611495.1. NCBI lineage: Eukaryota > Metazoa > Arthropoda > Insecta > Coleoptera > Elateridae > Limonius > Limonius californicus. The sequence goes on along the minus strand of JABXWE010032111.1, from coordinate 16,570 downwards.
GATATGCAAAATAAAATTTCCTTCCACAGAATTACCGATTTCCTTCCTTTTCTCTATTTTACTACTCAGAAACAACTTTGCTTTATCCTTGCGTAAGTTGTTTCGCAGTTTAAAGAAAACAAGCACGTCTTGCCTGGGAAGCGTGCCGAGCAAGTCTTCTAGATTCAGTCTTAAGTCTTATCTGTTGTTTACATACAGTTGCGGACTTCAGAAGGGTAGGTGACAAAGATGTAGATATCCCCATAAGCTGTTGTAGCTGTATCAAATTTAATACAGTCTTTATGTAGGATTTTGCAGGAGCCGGGGATTAGATGCCGACGAGAGGTGTAATTAATGTTTCATAATCGAATCCACTGTCTGCTACCCGAGTTCATTATCTGTAATTTATGAGGACTTTAAAATATGGCCTTGTTTCCCTTCTTAAGGGCTGTAAAACGGCAAACCTTAAGGTATCTAAGGTGTCTAATAAAAATTAAATTTCCTCCTCGCCAACGAATAACTTTTATTGGGGAATTAATAATTTGAATTTGATTAGCTTCCAGTTTATTCGCTGCAATGTATGCTGTAATTCAATTTTGGTTTTAACCGGCTGTAGCTAAGAAGCCTTTCATTCTAAGGAACGCTGAAATAAATTTCCATTTGGGGAAGTTTGTGGGGTCTTGAGCGGAAATGTGTTATTGCCTACACAGTACTACCGGGTGGAATTGTCAAAGTGCTCAAATTAGACTTGTTTGTCTCCGCGCCCGTTTGCTGAGATTATGAAGCAATATTAATGTTTGTATATCAATAAATGCCAAGCTCATAGCAAACGTCACGTTACCCACGGCATTCGCGACAGTAATAACAAGTTTCGTAAGCGTAATATAGAGTTGCCCATTTTCCTCATAAAAGCTGCGGTTTTCCGACAAATAATATCTTATTCACGTTCATTTCTTCCATGTAGTAAGTTGTAGTACTTAGTAGATATTATGTTGGCTCGGAATCGGTATCCATCGTAAGCCCATTGTTGTTGTTTTGCGTATAAACCTACAATTTATTCTAATTAATTAGTGTCACCTTCAAGATTACTTTTAACATACCTTGGATTAGTTTACAATGTAAAATTATCATTTCTATTTTCTATTAGCGGCGCTCGTCGACGAGAATCATAATTAAAGTAGACTGAACACAATCATGTTTGCTTTGACGTAGCCGGAAAGCAACAGTATTCCAGCAGGCATTTAGGGAATAATTAACAATTAACCATTATAAACGTAACAACAATGGATGTCCTACAGTCGAGTCTCTGGTACATTGTTCGTACTCCTATCTTTTGTACTAAATACGGTTGTCTGGTCTCATGATTTATTAATTAGTTTATTTTTACATTTTAACTGAGGTCTCCTTCATTTCAATGAACTACTGTAGGGATGCCTTTGTAAATTAATTAATTAATTAATTAAGGAAGTTGAGGCTTAGTTAAACAACTTTCAACTTTATCACTTTTTCATACTGTATTCGTTTGTTTTATTAATTCAATTAAAACTTTTTACACGTTTTTGCTCTTATTTGTGTTCGTTTTCAATTTAGACAGTGGTTTCTCAAAAAAGTTCAAAGGTTTACCTTTTTCTTGATAGAGTTAAGGTTGCTCGTCTTCAAACGTTGTCCAATAAATTGTACTTGATAGAAAAGCGGGCACCGTATCAGCTTAACCTCGGATACTTCAACTTCTCGGTGAAAGGAACACTAATTTACTGTTAACAGTTCAACTGCAACCACCTTTCCGCCTTTTATTTAGTACAACCGGCGAAAAGTGAAAATTGGTTCTAGATGCGTGTTCGCCCTTATTTTTCGTGTCAAGCGATCATAACTATAACGTTAAAATGGGAATTAGAGCATTTTCCGACCGAGCTCCCGAACCTTAAGCAAACTAATAAAACAGACTTGTGCAGATATTTAGAGCTCCTGACCATTTTAGTGTTATGGCGTGAATATTCCCCGGCGAAACTTGTAGATCCCGGTAGGTTAAATAAGAAATGCTCTAGCTATATCTAAATCCAACTTCGAATGTACTTCTGGTATGGCCTTAATAGAATAACGACTGTGTACACTACAATAAGTTGGTAATCCTTATTATGGTCGTCATTATATGCTGTGTTAGATTACGACTTAGAAGGGCCGTGTCATTCGAGAGGGTGTAATTCTACACAAGACAGTGACGGCTATTGTTCTAATCCTCCCCTAGATTAGAATATAATGGGATATGTAATTGCTTAACATTGGGTTAGTTGATACTTAATCTTCTATAAACAGGCTCGAGCCTCCTTAGTATAATGCCACCCTTTCCACAAATAAGACAACTTCAGTTTAAACATCACGCGGGCCGCAAAAAATTCAGCTCGAGGCGGTTGTTATTGTTGAAACGGGTTGGCACTAATGGCAACTCTCAAATATCAGCTCGATATTGGAATGGACGACCTTGCAAGAAGTAAAACAAAAATAGACATGTGTGTCGATGTGAAAAGAGACGTCTCCTTTATACATGAAATAAAAATACTTCTTCCTCACGATTTGGATCGTGATGAGTTTTTATTAGTGACACTATCGCCGTATAACACATTGATTTTTAAATAACTGTACGTTGCGTCTAATATTTCCAAAACGAAAACGATACGCCTGTATAAGAAACATTTCATAATTGATATGTGTTTATTTTGTACCCTTCCGCGAACATACAGTTTGATATATGGTCCCCTAAAAACTTCCAAGAAACGTCAATTTTAAGAAATGCGTGGCAATTACAAGACTGAATGTAATACAATTTGATAGAACCCAGGGTTTCGGTGAGCACAAAAAACTTAAACAATGAATGGAGGGATTTAACGACATGAAGCTTCCCCCGTATCTGTTGGGGAACGTCGCCTGTCTTTGAATCGCTTGATTTATCTACTAAATTATTGTATACAATTTTTTAACTTCAACTATGACTTTATATGAATTATTTATTATTTCGTATTAAACATATCTATACTTAACAAAACTTGGTGCCTACTCAAATTGATGTTGGTTAACTGTCCGTCGTTGAATGGATGCAATCGTCGTCACAAATGGTATGGTTCCAAAATTAAGAAGAAATATGCTTAAATAACCACTTTAATGGGTTCGCCTAAATTTTTATAATAAATGCCTGTCTATAAAACGGATTGTCAAATATCAAATCTATCTAGAGTTTTTTCAAGTAGAAAACCATTACACGAGTACGAGTAATATACTTGCATAACTTTAAAAAATAAATATTGCTAGTTTTGATAAAAATCTCCTCCATTTGAAGGTTGAAGGTTATACATCTAAACGTAGACCAGGTTTTGTTTATCAATTTCGTCCCACAATCTCTTCCACTTCCAACCCTTTCGCTTGAGTTATACAGGGTGTCCCTTAATTTGTGAAATAATGCCTCGTCGCTGTTCAGCAGTGCATACTAAAATAATGTGAAACAGCTACAATATTTATTTTTTGCAAGCTAGTTTCTTCACTCGAAGCACCAAAAGAAGTAAAAACTTGGCAACGGTGTAATATCCATGTTGTATGCTCTACGGAAAATATTTATGAAGTTACTATGGAAAACTATTAAAAACATTTATTACATAATTATTATTATCTAGATCAGTCGATGATCTTGACATCACAAATCAACTATTAAACAACTCATTTCCACACCACTACGAGGTACAGTTACCGGCGCATTTTTTTATATAGTACCCCAACAGGTCTAATACACAGCCGAATAAACCGCTATCAATCCTTTTCAGGACCTAAACACAAATTACTTACGAACAAAAAGAATAAAAATAACGGACAGAAACAAATCAGGATTTAACATTTTCTGTAATTTCATGGAACTGTTCAAAATGGTCACCACCAACATTATGACATTCTGCACATCTCGATGCAGTAGAACTTTGTACTCGTTGAAGCATGTATTTGTTTAAAGGTTCCATAATGGTCTGGAGCACCATTTTGTTGGTACCACATATTTTGTCTAATTATCTTCTTTTTAATCTTTCATTTACACTTTAAGTCTGTTTTTCTTCACACGATTTAAGGGGATTCTTCTGAGGTTTTCCAGTGTCGGCCCATCTTTTCGGCGGCCTTCCAGGTTGTCTTCCGCCCAGTTGTTTTAAATCCCTTGCTATTTTTAGTAAACCAGTATCATTTGCCCTTCCAACGTGTTCGTTCCATCCTTTTCTGCGCTCTTTAATAAACTGTCCTATATCGGTTATCCTACATTCCTCTTTTATTTCATTATTTCTAACTCTATCTGCTCTTGTTTTTCCTACTATTGATCTCAATACATTCATTTCCGTTGTTCGAAGAAGTTGTTTCGTTTTATTAGTGTCTGCGCGTGTTTCTGCTCCGTAAGTCAGTTTAGGTCGCACAATCGTTTTGTACACTTTGGTCTTACTTTCGGTAGTCATGTGTTTATTTTTCCAAACTACATCTCTGAGGTTTCCGGCTACTCTAGCTCCTTTCATCGTCTGTGTCTTTACTTCATCGTTTAAGTTTTTATTACTTGAGATTGCTGTAACAATGTAATTAAATTGCCTTACCTGCTCAATCATATTTCTTTCGATTTCCAGTTTACACCGCAATAGATTTTTGGAGATTGTTAGTGACTTGGTTTTGCTGATTGACACTACCATGATGTGTTTTTTTGCTGTGGTGGCGAATATGTGTAACAGGCGTTATAGATCATTTTCACTATTGGCTATCAAAACGATGTCGTCAGCATAGCATACAAAGTTAATGTTCTTGTTGCCTAAGCGATATCGTGGGAGAGGTCGAACTTTATCGGTAATCTTATCGATGATTATAGATTGAATAGTATAGGGTTAAGATTCTTTATTACGTTAATTATGTCCTGCGGTGTATGCATTTCTTGTAGAATTTCTAATGTATCTGATAATTGTGCTCGATCGAAGGCTTTTGTCAAGTCTACAGAACACATAAAAGCAGGCCTCGTGAATTCGATCGCTTTTCAGCTATTTGACGCACCAAGAACATCGCATCTACCGTTGACCGGTTTCGTCGAAAGCCTTGCTGCTCTTCAGATATGTTAATATAAGGTTGAAGTTTAAGGCTGTAAGGTAAAGAGTTTTTGTATTATTGGAGTCTTTCTTTTCGCCTTTTTTAAAGATTGGTACTGTGATGCTGACTTTCCATTCGGATGAAATTTTTGCTTTTTTGAGAATAGTACTGAATAAATGTCTGATCTGTTTTACTAGTTCCTCTCCACCATATTTTAAAAATTCGTTCAATATATTGTCTATTCCGGCTGCCTTTTTATTTTTTAATTGTCTAAGCGAATTTCTTACATCTTCGTCTGTTATTTGAACAGCGTCCCGCTTTTCCTCTAGGTCTTCGATGGCCTGTATGATTTGTACATTATCCTCTCTTTATACTGTTTTTTAAAGTATTCTTCCCATTGTTCTTTTCTTATACGGTTGATCTGTACTGTGTCGCTAATGTCAACTTTTCTGTTCCTCAGCATTTTCCATACACGTTTTTGGGCTCCGTATATGTCTCGTTCCATCTCTTTCGTAAAGTTCTCCCAGTAACTTTCTTTTATTTGCCATATTTTTCTATTTGCCTCATTTCGTTCTTGTACGTATTTTTCCCTATCTTCCTCACTTCTGGTGTGCTTATGAAGTTTATACGCATTGTTCCTTCTTTTGGTGATATGTTTTACTTCGTCATGGAACCATGGAGCTCTATTTCTTCTGCATGTAGGTATTTTTATTTTTCTCTACCCTATTGCTTCTTCTGTCGCTTTTAATGTGTTTGTTTTATTTTATTCCAGGCCGTATCAGCATCGTCAATATGTGTTATGGGATTTTCATTTGTTTTTTGCTCTAGCCTCTTGCAGTACAAGCCTTTGGTAGCTTCATTATTTAGTGATTCCACGTTAAATTTTTCGATGTTTATTGTTTTTTGTGTGATTTTAATTTGGAAATTAGGTCTTATTTTGCATAACACTATCTTATGGTTACTTCCTATTTCTGGTGTGTTAAGAGTTCTTACATCCAGAATTTGCGTTGGGGTGAATTGTCTGTTTGTCATAACGTAATCAATTCCTTATCTCCTTCCTTGGATGCTTTCGAAGGTGTACTTTGAGTGCATTTTGTGGTTGAAATATGTGTTATTGATCCTGAGACCATTCTGCGCGCAAAAATCTACCAACAGTTCCCCGTTATCGTTGTAAATTTCCTCATTGAATATTTGCTTTACTTGTGGTATGCTATCATTTCCTATGCGAGCGTTTAAATTTCCCATTATAATTATTCCCTGGTTTTGGGGAATTCGGTGTATCTGGTTTTGCATTTCTTCATAGAATTCTCCTCTTCTTCTATTTTCCGCTATATATGAGGATGTAATCGTCTACTGCTTTGGTACCCTATCCTTTCTTTTTTGTTTGTGTTATGCGACATATATCTATATTTCTTTCTTTCATATCTGCGAAAACTTCTTGATCATGTGCATTCCCGGATCTTATGTTCCAGGTACTTAAACTTATGATGTTTTTCTTTTTTAATAGTTTTTCCCTTTTTTCTTGCCGAGTCTTTACCGTTGATGACAATCCATTTCCGAGGCTTCGTGTGGCTCTGTGAGCTTTATCTTAGATTTTACCCCCTTACCCAGGGAACGCTCCTCTTTTCTCATCCGGGCTTGGGACCGGCCATATCTAATTATCGGAGGAACAATTTTCAGCATTAAGACGATTTGGCTGAATAAGAGGACCAATTAGAACGTCCGTGAAGTTGGCGAAACAACATTGAGCGCAAATTTTGAAATATATGTAAATATTTTGTGTATGTGTATTCCATTAATGCAAGTGAAACTGAATTTGCAAAAATGAACAGAAAAATGTGTTAGACAACTATAAAATTCGGAATAGCAGCGCCAAATTAAACAGAGATTACTGTCAGCCTTGCTTGAAGAACAGCTTCCATTGGATAATATGTATTTGTTTATATTTGTTGTTAAAGATACGCAGCATTCGACTTTCAAAATTCAAGAAGCTCATGTGAAGAAACTGGCCCGAGAAAAATGAATATTTTACCTGATTGGTGTTCAATGTGCATTCCTGAAGAATGCTAAGGGGCGTTTTATTTCAACTTATGGGACATATGTATATTAGCACAACTTTATAGGAAGTGGTTATATAAAACATACACATGACTTTTTAGGGAACAATTTTATATATTTGGTTAGCTGATAATTCGCAGAACTCGTACAACTCATACACTATGGTTGCCGATATGCTACTTTTTGAATAATCTAATTAGTTTTTACTTAAAAACGACGAATAACTTCATCAGCGTCAAATACTACTATCAAAAGAGACGGATCTTAATTAATATAAACCTTTCCTTTATTATACTTTTAATACCTTCTATAACTTGCGCAAGATCTTATTTTATTTCATATATTTGTAACAATAATTTATCAGCAAAAATACATAGGCATGCTATTGTAGTGATTGCTTTTTTGAATTTTCGAAAATTGGATACAGTTAATACTCTTAGTCAGAAAGAATCGATTATTTTATTTCTCAATTAAAAACTAGGTATATATTATAGCACTCGCCATATGGCTTATATTATTTTAAAGCTTATCCTTGAGAGATGTGTATAACGTAATTTTTGACAGTTAGCAAAATGGAGATATGGCCAGTGTTGAGTGTAGTTTATGAAAGCTAATTCAACAGCAGTGTAACGTTTCTTTCAAACCGAATTTAATGTTCGAAGTGTTCCTAAGCAATATTAGGACTAATTGATGAACCTAAAACTTTAAAATTAAAGCAGAAAGTTGAGTTATTCCTCAGGAACTACATTCAAAATGACGGAGGCCACTTGCGTCATGCAATATTTCATAAATAAGTGTACAGTTCTTAGAGTTGAACAAACCGTTTTGTTTAAATTTGTAGCTGATGACAATAAATTATTTCCATGTCAGATGATGAAGAAGATGATGATGATGATTAGAAAATAAAATAATCGGTCCTCTGTGACCATTCCTGTATGTATGTATAACTACCCAATATTCCTAGAATTTAAAGTTTAAGTTTATTTATAGCAAATTGTTTTGGTTTTTTGTTCATTTGATGTGAAAATGTATACATAAAATTTTTAATGAAACATTTTCCCCATAGCTTAGTGAATTTTCAGCAAGTGTTGTTTTTATGTTAGCTTTAATTATTTAAATATTGTATATATAAATATTTTTGTAATAAAATTTAATAACGCGTTTGCTAATATCTACTTGAATTTTTGGTAGACATTTCTGTATTACTGCTACTACTTCCTCCCTAAATTAAATTATGTTTATAGGTACATGTAGAAGTCAACATATTATATCAGTTGCATTTAAAAAAAGCCAAAAATTTTTGGAAATTTATATCAGGGAGAATAGCGCCAACATATCCAATATACTAGTTACATTTGGAACTGTAATTACTATCGTCAACATATCTCATCATAATGATGTTTATAAGATGTTTGCACGGCCTTTTCCAACTGCATAATAATGCTCGATGCCCTTAAAGAGGTGATCACCTGACTTAAAGCTTATTTTAGAAAGCTTCCAGCAAATATCCGAAATAATGATATGCCTTCATCATAGTAGCAAATGTATCAGATTTTGCATTTATTTCTCGTCGAATACTCAAACCAATTTAACTGCATTAAAAATTCTGGAGTGCTGTATTGCGTCTGGGGTTATAAATAATTAACATGATTGACTGCCCACATCACAATTGTTGCTTTAATTAATTATACAATCTATTCATCAATTCTCGTATAACCCAGTTGTCACACTGATTTAAAAAGAGAACAATTACGTTCACTTATGCAACTTAAATTTTCCATTAAAATCATAGAGGAACCTTAATTTATTATGAAGCTTATAACAATAGTCATCATCGACTTCACAGTTTAAACTTTGGGGAAGGTTTGTTCCCTTCATCATCATGTTTTTATCTACAACTGGTCTCTCCATCGTTTCTTTAGTCGACCCACATTCCTTCGTCCCGTAGGTCTGTACTCAACCGTGGCTTGTCCCAAGTCAGGGTGAAAAAGGAAGAGGAGGAGAAGTAACAACCTCGCTAATAAACGGGGTTCAGCTTGTCCACGGATACGACTAAAGACCTCGATAGCAAGTTTGAGGGAAAATAAAGATTTCGGTACGGTAAAGTTAGCGGAAGAGGCGTTTTTTTTCAGGGGATATCTGGTTCTAACGCTTGGTAATGGGTGAAGGCCTCAACGGTCACCGGAGAGGAGGAGGCAACCCTCCTGTTGGGGCTGGTGCGGCAGAAGGCTAGACCATAACCTACAAGATAGTAGCCCATCAATCGTTGAGGATCGACAGAGGACTTTATCAATTATTACTAAAAATTCGGGTATGAAAGCAAACCAGACGACCTCAACGATGACAACAAAGGCTAGGAATAGGAACTTATTATAAAATTGTAATATGATTATCAATTATTATTTCTGTTTGTATTAGGTTTTATCCCCTGATTGTATTTATTATATTTTACAAGTAACATTATTTAAAGGAAAGTTGCACGTCGCATTCTCAAACGAATTAAATAAAATTCTAGTAGTCAAATACTCTACATTCTTAACACGATTTATATTATTAAAGTAATTACATTTTTTCAGGTTAAAGGAATGTAGCTGAAAAATAATCTAATTTCAGCACAACATTTATTAAAGTAAGTTTATTCAGATATTTACATTTTCTTTGGGCGCTTATTCCGAATATCAACAAACAGCAGACATATCTTTCTCCGTTCGCCCCATGCGCCGATCACATCAATAGTTACTAAAGTTAGGCCCGAGTGTATGCATTGAAGTGCCAAAAAAGTTCAACTAGGCCATTACATTCGAATCGAAAACATTTCAGCGCCAAATCTGAGTTATGGTTCGCTTCGCGTACAGATATAAATGTATGACTGCTTGGGCTTTCTGCAGACCTAAATTTTATTGACAAATTTATGACCTACGAGCTCCAATTTATATACATTTACCAAAATAAAGTACTCGATCCGACAGACTATATAAATGTATGTGACATATTTAGGACGTGGAAAAAGCTCAGCAATAAGATACCGCTGTAGGATGTAGAAAAATTATAAAATACTGAAAATTTGTAGTACACTAATACTATTTTTATTTGGTTCGTTTTTCATAAAACTCTTCAAACCAATACTTTTCCGGAAATAAAGTAAATTGCATTAAACCTGTAAACTTTCCAGTTTAAATGAACCCACAAATTCCATACCTAATAAACGTATCAAACAGTATTAGAGAGCAATTACAGGATTCATCGTTATCAGCGCAATTTCCTAATGATTTGCTGTTCATTATCGTATTATTTATCAATTGGAAAATAGATATTGCGAATGATAATTAAGTTTTGAAAGGATTTAATTCTGTTAACTTTACTTAAAACTTTTCACTAATTTTGTGCTAAAATGGTGGTTGAAATGAATGTGCTTTATGAATACTTAGTTCACTAAAAGGGTAGTCGTTTCAAATACTAAATAAAATCGCGTTATTTAAAACTCATAAACATATAGTCAAGTATTCAAATTACTTTGCTTCTCGGGAATTTTGTGTAACATCTCATTTATTTAAAATAAGTTACCAATGAAACACAAAGCAACTAGCGACGGGTTTCTAGTTACATAGGACACTTTAGGAAGTTAGATTTCCTTTATAACGTGTTGGTGTAAAATAATTAAAATATAATAATAACAACTATAACTATACTATTTAGCTACCCGCCTACTTAAATGAATTTATTGGACATATATGTAAGTAGTTTAATGCATTTTTTAATTAAATAACTTATGATGCCGATATCTTTCTCACAGTCTGCAATAACAACGATGCGTTTCGCTGTGGCACGATTCGCCACTGGTGTATGAAATGAACTCTGATATTTCCCAAAAAAGTTAATTTTAGAATGCCTTCCTTATGTTTATATGTATGTGGTCGTCGATATTTCCTAAACGACCCGTCTAAGTTTGATTTTAGGAGGGAGTTTTTATACAGTATTTATAGCGGAAATTTATTGTATGAAAGATTGGGGGTGAAAAATGTTGAAGTGTTTACTAAGAAGTCGGTATTAAGAACAGGTAGTACCAAGTAACTTCTTTTTAGTTAACACATAAATAACCTGAAACGTAATTGTTTCATTTTACGTTATTGGTTTCAAATCGTTTAATTACTAAATAACATTAATTGTAATGAAAGTGTATTACAGCCAATTGTACTTTATTACATTTTGTTAGCTAAGTTGAAGGTACATTTTCTAATAGCATTCACATTATTTGAAAGTTTAAAAATTTGAACCTATAAATTATTTTTTGTTATAGAAAAATTGGTCACTGACGCCATTGTGAATTTATGAAACTTTCAATTGTAATACATCATCAATATAAGACAAACTTAAAGTAATTCTCAAACTAGTATTTAATTTTTGGTGGCAAAACACGTTGCCCCCAAAAATGGTGCTTGGCGGCGAAATGTGTTCGGAGAAACGTTCTAGGCAAAATGATACTTGGCGAATTGTGCTTAGCGAATCACACCGTTCACATAAAATGTTTGTTTAAGTGGATGCGAATTACCTGGTTTATTTAGTAAAAATGACGCCATCGATGAGAGGTTTGATTGTATGCGAGAGTTTCCACAGTACTGTCATTAATTGATATGGGAACTTTCTAACACTGTGGGTGTACATTGAAGAGGTTGTCGGCGGAGTTTGATTCCGAATTTTTTTCAAACGAAACAGCCCATTGAATGCCCTCGCGTTTCGTGTCAGGACTGAAACATCCATGACTCATCACTAATGATAATTCAGTTAAGAAAATATGTTTGTAGCAACTAAACTGAACGAGTGCAGTTTTCCTGTTTCATAAGACTGCGCAGGACGAACGTTACACAGATCTTCCTCTATTCCAAATCTTCATATAAAATTTGCTGAATAGCTTCTTTATCCATGTTGAGCTCACGTGCTATCATCCGGAAAATCATTCGGTGTTTTTTTGCCACAATTTCACGAACTCTTGCGATCTTTGAAACTTTTAAACCATTCAAACACACTAGTACGTCTTAAGGTGTTAAAATCGCACAAAACTTTCAATTTCTCGTTAGTTTCTGTTTGTCGTAATTACAGAAAAATTTAATATTCCCTCATTCCTCATGACGATTGAAAGAAATACGATATGCACATCAGTGTTCTACACCGAACCTGACCATGTTTTATATTCCCTTGACCACTCTTTTTTGATAAAACTGTGAATCATTATATGCTCCTTTATTTTAGGTTCAGTTTTACGTACTTTAGTAGTGCAGCGTCAATCCGGGAGTTGAACTGCCGAACCTTATTTATAACTTCCGTTTTTAGATTAAATTTGCTTCAACAATTAATGATTCGGTCGTTTCAAATTACTAAAATACCATTATTTGACGACATACATACGTTGATGCGAACAAATGTATGGGGTGACGAAAGAACTTGCACAGAACAAATCCGGTACATTTTTGATTATTTCATAATTCGCAGTGATGTGTACTCTACATGCATTAAGTAGTCCACAGTGTCAACGGAAATATTTGATGCATATCTGGAAAATAAATAAAGAATAGAAAAGTAGGGGCTTTCTACTAGAATAAAATACGGAAAGCTTTTTTTACCGAATAATGAATATTTAAAAAACTTAATACGAAGTTAGCTTGAAATTAGAGTTTTCTTAAGTAACAGCCGACTGAACTGAAAGAAACGGATAACATCCATTCTCTAATGGTCTAATGAGTATTATGTTTAGGAGACTGTTTTAAGATTTGAAATTGTAGTAAGTTTTGCAGCGTTTCCTTATTTGCATGTGTCCTGATTTTGCCACCACTTCAAATTTGACAGTAGTCTGAAAAATTCTCTGCGATGAGCGAGTGCTTCTGCGTAACAACCTCCCTAAATACGAAATTGTCTCCTCCTGGCCATTCTGAAATTACTTTAGTCCAATTATTCATTAAATATGCAATAGAAACATTGTCATATCAAGGAATATTTATTCAACACAAAGATAATTTAACGTTCTTGACGTTTCTACCTGTAGGAAATGTTTTAACACGAATTCTAAGTTTATAAACCACATTACATAGAAGCGGAACAAATTACAGTGCATTACGTAGTTAGAAAGTAAAAGTCACTTACTGTTTCGACAGGCAAAATAGTGCTCGTTTTTTTTTTTTTCGTCAAACACGTCGTGTATTTGCTGTTTTTGGAACTAACCTGACCCCGGATAGCTACTTTTTTACGATTTCTTGAGCCGTTTGTGAAATTTAAGCGCCCCAAGATTTTTTTACATGAAAGTATAATTCTCTATCGAAAGATTCCAAGGAAAATATCGAAGAAGATAAAATATCTCAGACAAGCTTAGATAAATAAAACGCTTTTGTGTATTTATGGCGATATTACAAAAAATCTTGAAGAAGATCCGCATGAAAAATGGTTCTTAGCTGCATCTTTTACGTAATTTGCTTACAGACTGTCGTAAGAGTCCGTTTATAAGATCGCTATAAATGAAGATAAAAATGACAAGAATGCTTTATTGCTGTTGAGGGAGCGGCGTTGCGTACGTATGAGGCTTGAACTCCGGACGCCGACCAACGAACTACACAAAAATATAGCCATGCGTGCCTTTATTATAATTTGAAATAACTTCTGCTTTATAATTTAATCTACAACTGCGTTCATACCAAGTAAATATTTACTTTTCGTATAACGCATTTTGTAATGCTACAGCACAATATTTAATTAACTAATGAGGCAAACGCAAAATGTAATGCTTGTGTAAATACAATTTGCTTAGTGGAGAAGTAATACGAATGTTTGTGCTTATGATATTTCAGAAGTTCGGTTGCTCAACACAATTTAGCTATTGTATTACTTCCTAACAATATAGTTTTATTTTAAAATAAACAATTTCGCGTAATTTGAAATTTTGATTTTGTGTTTTTGAAGAATCCCTCACGAAAGCAAACAACACAATGTGTAGATAGAATTGAAAAGACAATTACTAAACTTATTTATCGGTTTACATGCTTATAACGTATGACATTGTGCTTTGGATATCAGCTAAATACAGAGCATTCTTTCCAAACATGCTAGATTATCTTATTTTATTTTATATCACTTCTCCCGAACTTTTCTGCCTAATACCATATTAATTAACAATTTCTCCTTCTTTGCATTGTGATATTTATATCAGCCCACACTGCTCACACGTTATCATCAGAATTAGAATAACGAAAATATTATTTAAGAAAAATTGTTTTAGTCAAATTGGTTGCTATCAAAGTATTTCGCACGTAAAATTGATCCAAAATCACTTGTCTGATATCTACTTATTTTTTATCAGTGTTAGTTGCCGCTTTACACAGCAAAATACTTTCGTACAAGTATGAAATTTACCTATATACATAACCTAAATAATCCACTTTACCCAAAAACAGCAATTCAATGCAATATATTATATTACAAATACATTCTTATATACATATTATTTCGGTCTCTCCAAATCTGCTTTAATTTAATAGTAGACATAAATTGGACAAAATTTTAACAAATAGTTGCCAAAGAGTTGGGACAAACATAACTATGTCTTAAAAGTTATAACACACGATCAGAATGCCTTGTGGAAGTGAAGCTTGTAACGTACTAACGACTACACAGGGTATGGGCTTGTATGTGCTAAATGTAGCATAAATTACAAGATGAGAACTTTAATGCAAAATATATTTTTTGCTTGATCGAAGGAAACTGCCAGTACAAAATAAAATCTGTCACTCAATAACCAACTGCAAGGCGCTGTAGTAATACTACAAAAATAATGGTGCAACTAAAAATTACACTAAGCAGCTTATTCTTTCGCCGATAATGAACGCTGAACAGGCTTATAAGAAAATTATTTTCTATCATCAGTGTTCAAGAAATACACAGGATGTTTAAAATTTACCATGCCTATCTGTACTGTGTGTACCCTACACCAGGCAGGTGTAACACGGTAACCCGCAGAGTCGGGCCCTGTTGTGCATAGCACAAACTAGCTTAGCCTTGCCTGACACCGAGGCGATCAGCCTACAAGGCCTGTGGAAGCTCCATAATAATAATAATAATAATAATATGTAAGGTGTGTATTTACGAATCTACCATACGGATGTAAATGCTATAGTTTGTTAACTATCAATACTACTATTTGAATATATTTGAATTATATTATAGATATACATATATAAATAATCTTTACATGGCACTATTTTTTTTTCAAAAGTAAGTGTAATAAGTCTAACTTTCAAAGACAATCGGGAATTTATATTTATATGTATAGGTATATGTGCCACGCACTTGTATTTTTGTCTCTATAACCTATCTCCTACTTTATTTACTATATCACTTGGGTGCTATGTGACTTTTGGGTCTAACCGCACCTCAATCCGTCGAGTACGTGCTGCTAAGGGTGTTGATTCGCCGTCGATTCTAGCAGATGATGATCCCAGGTTTTTACTTGTTGGCGCCGCTATCTGTTCATTAACTGCTAAGTGTATGATATTTCACTCTCTTGTAGATAAGATCCCAGCAAATCACAATTTATTTTAATCTAAATTTCATCCTCCGTAAATATTACTATTATGTATAAAGTCGACGTTGTCAATTTTTTTTGCAAATTGGTCATATTTATTAAATACTTATCAATTCCATTTATGTGAGAAGAAAGAAGAAATAGTTATTATTTATTTGAGTATTCCTTTTTCTTACTTTCACCGTACACTGTATGTTGATATTTTTGTTATGCAAATACTGAGGGTATAATAGAATGGGTTTTCTCCATATGAGGTTGCATTCTTGAAATAAAAAGTGATATTTATATTTGTCAGATCTAAACGTTGCTGCAGATTTATATTCTAATGCTACAAGAATATCATTTTCCAAGGAATAACACAAATCCCACTGCTGTAATTAAGGAATAGATGTCTGCAATAAATATATATCGTCAACAACTGCCAGCGATTACTTACGATTTTTGAGGAATTTAAAGTGATCCTATATCTTCTACAATAAGTTAGATCCCCATGTAGAGAACGTTATTTTCGACAGCATGTACAAGAATTATTTCTTACTTATCAGAGGAATTTACGCTTTGTTTGATAACATCTTCTAAATAAGTGGACGCAACTGCCTCCCTGGACTTTCCCATACTGGAAACTGTTCATATCATCTTTATTCAACAGTAGAGTTATTTTCCTCAAAACGGTTGTTCAAGCGCTATCCTAAAACCTTGCCTTGTAACGAATAGACTTACAAGGCTTGTAAGAAATCCCGCCAAATATCTGCGGCGCCCCTTAATTTCCTTTTAATATGCAACCAGGCATACTTCATTCTCTACTATATACGTGATATTGTGACTGCAAATTGAGTTTGCTGTGATTTTATAACAGACAGACATTTTTTAAAAACCACTTTTTTG
>JABXWE010032109.1:0-24987 GCA_014611495.1 Limonius californicus | reverse complement strand
TCTACCGTATTGGTTTTTCCGAGTTGTAAAACTCTAAAGCGCCCCGCATCCTCAGCCCCTAAAATTCTTCGACTTTTTCCGCCGTCGCAATTTTCGAAAGTTTCGATTTTTTACGTTTTTACAGACTTTTCTAATTCTCGCGCGACGTCGCAACTGGCCGAACTAGATAAAGCCGCGAAAATTCCAGATGGGGGGGGGGGGCGGTCAGTTTCGAATTTAACAGTAAGTATTTACAAGCATCCGAATTACAAACCAGTTACACATTTCGCGTTGTGTAGAATTACAACTAAAGATTAGTCTTGTGAAACAGAATATTAAGTTAATTACGTTGGGATATCAGAGGAAATATTTAGAACTTACGTTGAATCTGAATAAGTACCAGTTGTATGCAAAACAGATTAATATAGATATAGTTCTTACCAATCATAATATTAAAGTAAAAAATGTGTCTTACAAAGAAAATGATTTAATAAAAGAAAATAATGATATTATTTAGGTTTTCCGAAATAACATTTTTATCGTTCTGTACACTTGCTACCAAGGACTTCTGTTCCGGAGCTTTTAAATAGATGTAAATTTTTTCGCTATATATGTCGAAATGAACTCTTCTAGACATTGTATCGCCACAGCATCATCATTTACACGTACACACTCGACGAAAATTTAACTGTACAATATTATTGACACAATCTAGTATTTCATTCTAATTTGTTTATATTCGTACATAAGCAATATAATAAATGCTCAAATTTTGATATCAATCGTAACTGACCGAAGAAATTTTTTGAAAACCCCAAGCCCTAAAAATGTACATCAAATCCGAAGTATTCGGTTCAAAATGAACCTTAGTTTAAATCCCAAAACCCTTTCTTAGCTGCACTAGTGAATCCTACTATATTATACACAGGCAATATTTACAAACAAACCGTACAAATGTCTAAAAATACATAAAAATGGCGAAAAAAAACGTAACAATATCGATAACAAATTGTAAATTTCAAAAAAAAACGTAAAAATGTCGAAACAAAGGAGAAAATTTCGAAAAAAAATGTAAAATTGTTGAAAGAACCCGTAGATACAAATGCTAAAAAACGCAAAAATGTCTAAAAAAAAATCTAACCCGAATTTGATGCGCACATCCAAAATGTTTTATATCCATCAATCAATCAAATCTTAAAAATGTCGAAAAGCAACTTAAAATGTCGAAAAAAAACCGTAAAAATGTAAAAAAAAATTTCAAAAGAAACCGTAAAATATCGAAAAAAAACTTTAAAATGTCGAAAGAAACCGTACAAATGCACAAGGACGTACATATATCGCAGCTACGTGTGAAGCTGATTGTTGTAACGTAAAAATGTCGAAAAAAATTTTGAAAATTTCGAAAAATAGGTGAAAATGTCGAAAAAACTTAACCAGATTTACAAATACAAATACATACAAACAAACCGTACAAATGTCTAAAAAAACGTAAAAATGTAAAAAAAAAACGCAAAAATGTCGAAAAAAAATGTGAAAATTTCAGAAAATGTAAAAATGTCGAAAAAAACTTTAAAATGTCGAAAGAAACCGTACAAATGTCAAAAAAACCGCAAAAATGTCGAAAAACAACATATCCAGATTTAGATTCGCACATCCAAAATATTCTCTATAGCGGAAGAAAAACAAATTCAGATAGTCCGTAAAATGGTAGTACATTCTCAATAATCAACTTCACACGTAGCTGCGATATATGTACGTCCTTGTGCATTTGTACGGTTTCTTTCGACATTTTAAAGTTTTTTTTTCGATATTTTTACCTTTTCTTTTGAAATTTTTTTTACATTTTTACGGTTTTTCTCGACATTTTAAGTTGTTTTTCGACATTTTTAAGATTTGATTGATTGATGGATTGAAAACAATTTGGATGTGCGCATCAAAATCTGGTTAGATTTTTTTTAGACATTTTTGCGTTTTTTTAGCATTTATACGGGTTCTTTCGACAATTTTACATTATTTTCGAAATTTTCTCCTTTGTTTCGACATTTTTACGTTTTTTTAGAGACATGTACGGTTTGTTTGTATGTATTTGTATTTGTAAATCTGGTTAGATTTTTTCGATATTCTTACCTTTTTATACATAGATTTACTTATTATAGATAGTAACATTGTTTAGTCTATGTAACGCTTAAAGTTTAGCAAAACGAGAAACTACATCTTTGAAAATTCCATTATTGCAGGAGCCATCAGAAGATTTCTATGATCGCAGAATCAAGTTCTGCGAGAAAATGGTCGGAATTTACGTTGCATGTTCAAGTATAATTTAATCTAAAAACGGAAATTTATTACTTTGTGTAAAATTTTGGCAACCCAACCCGTCTACATATTTGTTCGCAATTTCTTTGTTTGACCTACAATTCGAAATTTGAAGAACATTAAAGCAGACTGTGTTTAATTTTCCGATTTTAAGTTCCTTTCCGTTTTTATAATTTCAAAAGTATTTTGGTCAGGAATCTAGTCACGTAAATGTGGGAGAAGTATTTATTTTACGTGTACACGCCTACGCGGAGAACATAGTGGAACGACTAATTTATCTCTATTTTAAATGTAATTGGAAATTTATCAACATTTAAAGTGTATTATCATATAATTGACAATATTTACATGTGTATTTTCTAATAAAAAAGCAAATTACAACCAACTGCTTCATATACAGTTACTAATAACCAGCATACGTAAGAAAGTAAGTATGCACCAGAGAACAAAAAAAGGCAATTCTTTTCGCACTTCTCATTGATACATTTGTTATTTCTGCGCAGCTTGGAAACGTTTAGGAATATCTGGAATTGCTGGGAATAAAGTTGTATAAAGAATTGACTGGCCAACATAAATTGGTAAAGTAAACTGCTATATAAAGTCCGCTTATCTACCAAGTTTAGATTTGGCACTTGTTGGCATTTTCACCCGCTGTAACGCGATTACAAGTTTGTTAACCTTAGTCGATAACAGTTAATTTTACTTTATGTTGCAATAAAAACCAAGGTGTTTACGAAGAAAAACTTTTGCTATCGATTGTTTATTTAAACTAGTCTTTGAACTCTGAACGTTATAGTAACTAATGTTATAAAAACAGCAGAGGAGGTTCCCCAAAAAAAATTGATGGTAACGGAAAATGTTGAGTAGATACAATTAATCGTTTACAAAGTACATAATGGAAAACACTTTTCTGTAATGAAGCATTCAGATTTTAGCCTTTATTGACTTGATTGATTTACGCGATATTTTCTTGTGTCATGAAAATAAGTTCTACACATTTTAAGGAATCGTCCCCCGCTAAGCCTTGTTAACTCTCCTCTGAAACCGTTTCTTATTCATTTCATTTTGCATTGTTTACATCTGTAAATCTGTAGAAGAGGGACGGCGGTAGAGTAGTGGCCACAGCGCTTGGCTTCCGAGTTATTCTACCAAAGTCGCTCGAATCCTCAGCACTGCACTTTTCCGGTGTTTGTAGTGCCTGACCAGGGATTTTTTAAAGGTGCGGCATGTTAGACCCGTGAATAGCACGAAATGTGCTGAGCCGGGATAAGCTGGGTGGGATGGGAATCGTGGAACTGCCATTGCCAACTACACAATTCTCTAAAAAAAATCTGTACATAAAATCAAGACTGATTTTATTTTCCTTTTATTATTATGCATACGAATAGGTAAAAAGAGAATATGTCAACTATATTACCATTATTCATATTTCAACGTCTTTAAAACCTCCTATCCTATTTATATCAACTTTAGATACACAACACACAAAGTTTGGAAATATCCAGACAGGTGATACGTTCAAAGTTTCAGTTTATTCAACCCACTGAACAAAGAAATGTTCATTTTAGGGAAATTAAACAGCAATAGCTTCACTAAAACTTCATAATTGATGAAAGTTCAACACAAGTTCATCACGTGTAAATACTACAGCATCGAAACTAAATAAAAAATCCTTACTGGTTACACATTTCCAGAACTACTAACGAACTTACGCAAAGTTATTCTGTGCTCTGATTGAACACTGTTCAAATATGTCACGTCTGTTACTGGATTTTTACTTGACGTACTTCAGTACTTTATTACAGTTAAATTAACCATTCACATTACTATTTTCACTTGCAAATAAAAGAAAGTGAGGCATCGTTTATATATGCTCTACAATGCCCTGCTGTTTCTGGGATCCCGTGCTCCACAAGTATATTTTAAATTAAAGTTGTCATTTAAATCCGATAATACTCATGTGTACTCATTTGAGTATTACCGATTTGTTGTAGTTTTGGCAATTCTATGGTACTGTATTTGGTTATTTCTAATACTTAATAGCGCTTTTACGTATAGATTCAACCCTAATCTAACATCTGCAGCGATTTAAGAAGCTTATCCTGTGTTCTTGGTAGCGTTGCTCGAAAAACATCTGTTTGATAAAAATAAATTTCGTAAATATACAACAAATCACACTTGCCAGAAAAGGATCGAATACCTCATTTTCCGAAATATAAAAATATTGTTTTGAAGTTATGTGACTGTCGTAAGATTTAAATTAGAAATTTTAAAAACCTTTCTCCCCATTTTGAGTGTTAAATCAGCAAATAAACGATTTTTTACTTCACTTGTATATTCGTTCTTCTTTTTCTATTGATTTTGTTAGAGTGACGTATCCCAATATTTAAGTAATCAGTTTAATCAATGATATTACCGATACCGTTTAAAAAATACAGTCATGCGCATCTAGTCTGAGTCAATCATATTTATGATGTGCTACGAATTCGATTATTGGTTTTTTGTTTTAACGTCCAGTTTATGGGTGCAGTATTTAGACACGGTAGTTAGTTAAGATACCCTCTCTTAGGATTTCAAATTGGTTCAATCGGAATGGGAAAATATCGACATTATACACAGTGTTTTAGTATTAATCTTGAATACATTGAGAAAATAGTCTCCTGATCCTCCCATACAGGGTGTCACAGTTTACAAAAACATCGTTTTTTCATTACGTCTTCTAGGAATATGGAGCAAATCAAAGAACATTTTGTGTAGGGTTATTTTCTAAAGTTATATTCATCCAAATATCCAAATGTGACACACCAGTGGTGTGCAATGGGGTTACATCAAATTTATTTCAAGAAAAGAAACTACGCATCTAAGTTTTTCCAATTATTTCCAATTTTTCGAAATTCTTCTTTTTTTCCATTCATTCATGCCGTTTTCGTAATATCAGCCAAAGACATGAATTGTAACTTCTCGCAGTCTTGAAACCTTACTTCCATTTTCATTACAATGTGATCTAGTACATCATAAACAAAATTCTATATTTTCTTCTAATGTCATTGTTTGTAAGGCTAGCGTATTCCCGCTTAGGGCGCTTAGAAATATCGATTTGTAATGTTTCTATTTCCTTAGTCTTTTCGAAGAGTGTATCAAAGAAATCGTCATTCTTTTCCTCTTTAATAGTTCAATTGTTTTATTTATTTTTGTAACATAAAAATTAATATCCAATGATTTCTTTTGGAGAACATCAAATAATATGCCAGCGAGATAGAAAATATCAGTAAGTACTACTGCTAAAAATGTGAATTCAAAATTGTTGAAATCGTTTTAAAACCGACGGTCAAACCCTAACATGCAGTTCAGCGACTGATTGCGACTGAACTCTTCACTTGCGCGATTCACCTTGAACCAATTGTAGATATTGACGTAGGCGTTACCGTGGCAACGGAGGTTTAAATGCAGAGTTAAAATACGTTTGAGGCTGACTCTTCACTACAACTGCACGAGTGTTGTAGGTAAGATTTTTATTGTCAATGCGTTCACGCTCGACGGACTGCATTTAAAATTTAAATTTTAAATACAAGGGGACCAGAGAAAATGTAATGTGTTTGTTTTCACTAAGCTTATTGTATGTACGAGTATGTATGCCATAAATAAACGACTCCTAATAGGTGTAATGCCGATAAATAATTTGTTATGTAATTTAAATAAAGATTCGCAATTAATAAAAATTTTAGGTGAAGAGGCACTTCACCTACTTCACTTGGCGAGTCACCACTGCCATCTAGACATTGACGCTGAACTCGTTTCGAAATTATGTAGGCCTGATTTTTTGGGGATTTTCATATGCCCAGACATGTAAATTGTGGTAGTTAACTACCCCATCTCCCGTAAAGTTTGTCTCGTCGGTCCACAGAATTTGGTGCATGAACTGCGGATGATCTGTACCAAAATTAAAGATCCAGTTGCAGAAATCCAAGTGTTTTTATGAGCCTCATGACTGTAAATCTTGCACAGGTTGTAGATAAAAACCTTTTTAGAGGTATTTTTTAAGATCGGAACACACTTTTGACTTTGGCACGTTAAGATTTCTAGCTGCTCGCCTTGTACTCAAGTGTCTGTTGGCATTGAAAGCCCGGAGTGTTCTACTATCATCCCTATTATTTTGATTTTGGACCAGGATTTGATCATTAGCTTTCCTCAATCGAAATTCACAGAATTGCCGATGCGAATCAACAAAAACTTGCGTATTGTAATTTCTTCTTTCCGGAACACATCTCCCCTATTCTCGGACTGCCAGTGACATATTTTCTTTTATTTATTGAAATAATTCCATTATACGCTCATTGTGCGCCACTAGTGTTTCACATTTGGATGAACGTAACTTCAGAAATTTACCCTACAGAAGCAAGGTATGCATACGAAATGTTGATTGATTTGCTCAATTTTCCCAGAAGATATAAGATATGAGTTTTGACACCCTGCATCTTTCTTAGGAAACGAGTGAGAAAAATATTTTCCCAAAGAATTAAATATTAAAACTGAAACACCCTGTATTGTAAATATTGAGAAATTTATAAGTATTTGTTAACTCTAAAGTAAAAAGGCTGCCTTACATAAAATCTAAGCATTTTTCATTGTTTAAATAATAACTAAACTTTAACCATCTAAAACATAGACATTTCTTAGGGCATCGGTGAAACGTCTACTAGACTTTGTTGACAATAATTCCTTGCTTTTTACAATTAAAATGATTATGCCGATGTTTATAAAATATTTCAGCTGGTTGTTACGTTCGTTTGATTTTGCCGCTTCTTACGGATTAAAATCTTATTTTATTGGCCGCTCCATGGCCAATTACTATCTTATTATTTCCCGAATACTGTTTAGTGGACTATTTTTTTGTTATCCTAGGGAAACGCCGATGAATATTTTGTCTACGCCCTTGACCGTGAATGTTTGTTGGAAATTTCCTGCTCTTGATGGAGATGAAGTGTTAATTTGTTCGAGAATTTTTGCAAAATAATTTGTAATATGATGAAATACTTTCAGCTGCTGGATAGCTGCGTTGCGTTTTTTCGGGAGGTTGCTTAAGATCTCCGTTCGACCCGGTTGTTTGCTAAGACCTCAGCTTCGACAAGTACTGGGGGGGGGGGCTGGGTTCGATGGGGTGTTCATTGTGTGAATATGCGTATCGCTGTTATCACCGTAGGGTATTTAACCCTTGGAAGGCAATTCATTGCGAATTTGCTTATCTCTTTTGCGGAATAATATCGAACCCCTCTGGATGTGCCGCTGCTGCGACAAACGCTTTGAAAGTTTGTGCGGCGAATATTTTGTTCCCAAAAACATCTAAGGCCTACGTTTTCCGAAGAAATTCCTTGGTGATTGTGCAAGGTGATGCAATCTCAGTTGGAGTCCCGTTGGTGTGTGTGAGCATCGTCCGTTTCATAATCCAACATCACATTACCAGAGCTTCGTTGTTAAATAAGAAACAGAACAGTTTAATTCCCTTGTAATATTAAAAGTGAGGCAACCTTCCGTTGCCCATCGTTTCATTACTTGTTAAGGGAAAAGTGTAATTATTTTGTAAACTCGAACGTCACTGGCTGCGTAGACCTGTTTGTTTAGTAAAGTAAATTTCGTAAGCCAGTGGCGGCAAGCTTATTGGTTTGGACGCCCCTTCTGTTCAACTACAGTGATTACCATTTTGATTGTATTTTTCTTTGTACTATGTGTGTTACTAATTTCAAGCAATAGAGTTATATTTGTCTTACAATTCGCCATATCTTTTATTTCTGTGTATTTTATGGTGCATGAACTTTGTAAGCATTATACAGGAGGCACAATGAAGGTGAGTTCGATCTCCCGTAAGCTGCTGGCTTCTCGGCCTTCCACGAGAACCAGCAATCAGCTGTGATCTGGAAGGTGGCGCCCACTAATTTTGACTTGCCCTGTACACAACTACGTTAGATTTCCTTTCCTTAAGCGTTTCTCGTGAACCACTCCCTACTTCGCTGAGCTAAGTCGAAGGCACTTCCATCTTTCCTGCTGCGGTCCGACGAAAAAGCTCGTTTGGCCCGTAACATGGTATTTACGAGGTAGACCGTTATTTTGATGACCATCGGATTTGAATGAATTTACTTTAGTACTGCCATCATTATAAAGACAATGGACTGTCCTTGAAAATGTTAATGTCAAGTAAATATTGTATCTTAGGTAATTAGAAAACTATTCCACTGGAATTGTATTAATTACGACTGAACACAAGTAGAATATGATATGCCCAAACGGTCCACTAAACTGTCTTCTTTGAACGAGAGAAGCTCCAATTTTTGCCAGGATCTTCTACAAAGCACGTTTTTCTTATTAGGTCTAGTTTCATGATCTTCTATGTTTGCATATGATGATTATGAAACATTTAGCATGCACAGACTTATTCCTTCTAGTTTCAAGCTTCAATGACCATAATATATTATATATTTTGGATTTATTAAGCAAATTAACATACATTTCCCATGTGGCAGCAACGAAATTTCAAAAGCCATTTTCAATTAATTACAGTTGATTTATTTAGATGGGGAAAGAAAAACTATATCTTACTACAAATTTATCAGTTCATATCGCACAACTTGATACGTGATATTTCTGTGGGAATGCTTTTATTGTTCATTAGAAACCATTTACATTCAATTTTCGTAAGCTGATGCTTCTATTTATATTGTTTTAGCATTCCCACGTGCTGTTCCGCCTCGACTTACTTTCAACTTAAGTTAAACAACAGCTGCTTCTAAAATAATTTCGGTACATTTAAATCTTCAACGGTGATACCTTTTCCGATACAGAAATTCTCACGTGCCGCTATGAATAGAATAATTAATAAACTGAGGGTTAATTATATTCGGAACCCCTTTAAGCCCACCTTGTTACGAACACTGCCATAAAATTTCGGAAATTAAACAATTAATAAATCAAAACATCTCTTCTCCTAATTTTTAAACAACGAGGGTTGCTCTCGAAGGACAAGAATAAATCTCTTGGAGGACATGGAATTTTGATTAAAATTTTCATTACACTGTGATTAATTTGCTGTTATGCTTTATGATTTACTTATTACAAAGTCTTAAGGCGGGAAAATGTTGAAAATATCAATCAGTCATTTATTTGATTTAAAGTTTTGCTTATCAATATTTAAAAGTAGGCAAGTATTGGATTAAAACGTGATAAGAAGTTAAAGGAAATGGCATGTGGAAATTGTGGTGTATTTTAATCTTACTCTTACTTTTTCTTCTCCAGCTTCCTGAAGTTTGAGACTAACCTAAAACAAAGATTTACTTATATTCTTAATGGTTTACGTGTTCAATCTAATTTTTTTAGCATAAAATGTAAAATTTGCGAAAATACTCAACTAACATTTTAAATATCAACATGGTGTGGTTGTGATATTACAAAGAACGTACAAATCCAAAACGCCTTTCCAAAAATTTCAGTAATTCACACCAACAGCAATACTGAAGTTTTCTAAACGGTTTTAATTAAATTTATTGTTAATTATTGAATTATAATGGTCCTCAAACTTATTTATTAACTGAAGTGTTAACATATGCTTACTTAGGAAGGTCAACAAATGGAGAAAAAGGTTGAACTATATTCAGGGCTAACATTGAAATGAAATGTCAGTTATTAATATGTACTACATAACATCTATATACCATTATACTGCTGTTAACTATTAGTTTGTGTTAAAAGTAGTACTTCTTATGCAAAGTTGTAATTAAAGCCGTTTTCGTGTTACGAAGGAATATAAAGACACAATTAAAGCTCTTAACTGATCGCAGATGACCTCAATTGTGTGTCTGGGTTATTTTTATGCAATGACTTCGAGCGGCCAAATGCTTGGAACTCGGAAGCAAAGGAAACAGAAATTAGTTTTGCAATTTTATTTGGTCGCGAGATAACTTAAGGCCTTATGTTGTCGGTTCAAAACAAATTACCAAACAGCGAACGCAAGAAGACATGTCTCACCTTTGTTCACGCAATAGCAGTTTGTCATTTCTGTAAGTGTCTGCTACATAACCTTAAAATATGTGGTAAATTTTCTAGAATTATTCAACTTTACCAGGTAAAATTGACAAGCATACATGTACAACTGCAAAACGTAGAGACTGAGATTCAATTCCCGGTACCCAAACATCGAATTTTTAATGCCTGTGCTCCCTCACAAGACAATGACAAACCAGCTAGGTGTTGTATCAAGTAAATCTTTCCTGGAATAGAAGTGTTTACAACTTCCGTGGATCGAAACCCACGTTAAGCTGTAGGTCATGTCTACGCTCCTTTAAAACGCGGAACACAGACATAAAAGAGAAAATCGCCACGTTTCGTAAAAGACAAAGCAGGTGGTCTTTGCCGGGCGCTCGGGCATCGGGTCGCGCTCCGCAAAGAAAGTTTAAAAGTCGCTACAAATAGGCTTATTAAGTTTATTTGGTGGATATGTAGGGTACATACCCGCGTTTAGTTCGCGTTTTTGAAAACAAAACAAAAAACAAATTGTTTAGATTGGATTGGATCAGATTATGTTGTAGGCGGTTAAAAGCATCGGGTAAATCCTAGTGGAATTCCGTTGTGAACGGTGCGAGAGGCGGTCACACTTTCCGAAGCACTACCTGCGTCGAGCTAAAAATAGACTGGGATCCCACGAACTACAGGCCACACAAAAGTCACGGAAACTATTTCAAATAAGTCAGCTTGGTAAATTAATTTCCCTAACTATAACGTTTTTTTTTTTCGTTTAGTCGGGAGAATTCCAATAGCTTATTAGAGCAGTTAGATCAGCGGTTAACCTATAGTTAATTTAATTACGCATCAGTTGAGTCATTAAATTAGGTTAGTTCACTAGTGCACCTTGCTCAATTTACTTTATGAAATTTTGCGTAAATAATACTAGGTCAGCTGGTTTAGCGACTTACCCCCAATGCTGCACTTATTTATTTAGTTAGATAGCCACTCATTTAGTTGCCGCCAGTAAGCTTTATCTTCTTACGCGTAGCCTAAGTCGACCTTGAGGCAGGCGTAGACGTCGATCTCGAGAACGGGAGTGCTTTATAAGAAACCCCTTCTCGGGAAAAATTAATTAAAGACTTTTAAAAATTTCGGGACAAGCAATTAAGTGCACGTGCGAGGGGGTATGAATCGCGGCGGGAAGATGGGAGGACTACCTCCACCACCCGGCGATCTACCAAAGGTGGAAGAATAGCGACCGATTGAGAACACAACAAAACTGAGGGAGCTGCAGGAAAAGCTAAGTGATTCATAGCTTAAATAGCCTTTTGTAGACTTTTGTAGTCTTGTGCAGTCTCGCAATTTATTGTTGAAGTTCGGGAATAAAAAGAAGTCATTGGGTGTCAAATCAAAACTAGACGGCGGATGACTTATCAAATCGAGGTTTTAAGTGCTCAAAACGTCACTTAATCGAGCCGATGTGTGAGAGCTCGCATTGTCGTGGTGGAGAATAATCCGTCTTCGGCGGTTGGTTTTCCTTATTTCTCCGAAGAATTGTGGCAAACAGATGGTTGTGTACCATTCAGAATTGACCGTTCTACGTTGCACCAATGGTACGGTTGGGACATGTCCGGTTTTCCGAAAAAAACAGGCGACCATTTGCTTCCAAGTGCTTCGATCACGAACGACTTTTCTTAGGTTTGGTTTGCCTTGGAAGACCCATACAGTCGACTGCTCTTTACTTTCGGGCGCATACGCGTAGATCCACGATTCGTCACCTGTCACGATGTCATACACATGTTTTGAAGCACCGCGATCGAATTTTTTGAGCATTTCTTGCGAGCAATTGACACGAGCTTGTTTTTGAGCGATTGTCAAATTATGTGGGATCCAACGCGAACATATCTTTTTTACGACCAAATGTTCATGCAATATTGAATGTATGCTGGTCCCACTAATGTCCAAGGATACGTCAATCTCACGATAAGTCACGTGACGATCTTGCAGTATCAGTTCACGCACCGCATCAATGTTTTTCGGAACAACAACCGATTTTGGACGACCTTCACGAAATTCATCATTGAGCGAACTACGGCCACGATTGAATTCGGTAAACCATCGATAAACACTAGTCCTTGATCAAAAATTAAGTTCATCGATGCACTGTTGTTGAGTTAATCCACGTCGAAAGTTGTAAAAAATAATCGCACGAAAATGTTCACGATTTAATTCCATTTTTTGCGCATTAGCGCTCGTACGTCAAACCGTTCTGAGTACGTATACCGTCAAAAATGTCAAACTTTACGATAGAGACGTCAGTTGCCAGATGGCAGCACTAGGGTTGCCCTATCCCGAAATATAAAAGGCAACCCTCGTAAAATACTCATTCATACATTCAAAAAAATGATTTTAAAAACAAACCAAAAACGTCCATTAACACAAATTGCAACAACATAGTTAGAATAGTTTCAGAGCTTAATTCTCATCAGTTCCCTTTAATGAAGACAGAATAATCAAGCATTAGCAACTATCAAACTAGGATTAAGCGTAATCTGCTCGAGTTTGCGGTTTCCAACTTCAGAGTGCATTCAGTGGATTCTGCAAGTTTGTGGATAAACCAAACTACTGAAAACCCAAATAATACCGACTAAACTATCAGCATCTAAATGCACCCCTGAACTTTAATTCGAACGAATCGTAACTCGTTTTGCGGCACGCTTTACAAACTACAACTTGAATTCGCAACTTAAAAATGCAGAAGCAATTTAGTTCGTCCAATTTGCTTCCATGATCCGTCCCGTCACGTACTCTTATTAATGTTTCACGGGTTTAAATGTTTCCGTGTTTGGGCCTTTGGAATAACCGGCTCTTCGGGTCAAACAAATTCATGAAAATTACCTGGTTGTGAGGTTTTAATTTCAATTTTCATTACATGCAAAATAACTAAAAAGATTTGAAAATAATTCGGTAAACTGTATCATTACATCATACATATACGTTATTTACTTTGCGATTTTATTAGAAATCTCGTCACCGTAGTATTGAGTTGGCGGACTTAAATTGTGGCGCGGTAGAATCCTCAGGACGTCTAACATTGCATTTCATGATTTCCCCCGGGAAAAGCATTGAAATTGGGTAGAATTCTGCATGTTCACATTAAAAAAAACTCACAGCACGCAATAATACCAAATTTTAACGCTAAATCTACAAACTCCCAAGGTCTCTCTACTAAATATTTAATAGAATTTCACTAACATTAACAAAATAATTAATTAATTAACACCTAGCGGAATCTGTGGGCTACACTCCATCCACTTCTTAATAGATCAATAAACTATGTAACGATGTATTCAGTCACATAACTAAATGTTTATCTAATGGAGAAAAAGCTACTATATCAGCCACTTCATTAAAACAGATAAGACAAACTTGGATGTGGTATTTCTTCGACCAATCCATATTATTGTCGTCGTCCGACAAGCGTGCATTATCGAGGAATTCAGTGAACGGCGTTATTCCGAGAAAATTCGGCTACTTAATACGAGAATTTATGCGTTACTAGTTTGCATAAAACCATAAGCTGTATACCAAAGCTAAGAAATGAGCCAGGCTGTAGTAAATGTTTTCAAAGCAGGTAGTAGACTGCTTACTATTACGTTTCATTCTAAGAAGTTAAATGTCCCTATTCCAGTCCCTTCATGCACTCTCGATAGCCGACGGCAATAAGCGTTTCAAGTAGACACGGCCTAAACATATTCACATAATAATGATATATCTGCGACATCTTGAGCACTTCGCAAAATGCTTGTTTCTAATTTCTTTTGTTCACCTTTTTAAATAATTTTTTTAATTAATAAGAAACTATAATTGTGGATTCTTCTTATATCTTGTTTGTAATCGCGATGTTTATTTGAGATTTAATTAATTTAATTATTTCTTTTGAATATCATCGAACGATCTTTGAGATTATGTTCCTGCCTGGTATTCGTCCATAGTTGTCTGTTTAAAATACAGTTAAGCATGTATACCGCGTGTTAAATTTAATGCAAAATTGTTAAGTTCATTTGATTTTGCCAGTTCATCTGAATTAGAGTCATATTTTAATTGCCGCTCTGTAGCCGATTACTATATTGTTATTTCCCAAATACAGTTTTAGTGAACCATTTTTTTGTTATCATGCGGAATTACCGATTAATATTTTGTCTACGCGCTTGACCTGCCCTTTAAGGGAGTCCTACGTGTTAAATTATTCTAGAATTCTTGCACCATATTTCGTAATGTGGTGAAACATTTTCGGCCGATGCATATTGGCATTGCGTTTTCTCTTCAGTCGAATTTAACATCTTCGGCCCGGTTACTTGCGAGAAGCGCCGTAATCAAGAACTGCAGGGGCGGCTTGGGTTTTCGATGAGTGTTCATCGCGTGATTTTCGTATCGCTGTTATCACCGTGGGGTCAACAGAACCATCGAAAAGTGTCGGATTAAAGAAAACACGCTGGAATTTATCCCTGGAAAGGCAATTCATTGCGAATTTGCCGATCGCCTTTGGCGGATTAATATCGAGCCCATTTCCTGTCCCTCTGGTTGTGCTGCTGTTGCGATAAACGCATTGAAGTCTTGGCCCTTAACGTGGTCTCCATTCGATCCAGTCTTTAGGGGCGTGCCAGCGAATTTTTCCTGCTGCCGGAAGATTTCAGGAACACCTGCAATTAGCTGTGATTTGGAAGGTGGCGCCCGTTAATTTTGACCTACCCTGTACACAACTAGGAAGATTTCCCTTGCTTAAACGGTTTTCGTGAACCACCCCTACTCCTCTGAGCTATGTCGTAGGCCTTTTTCCAACTATCCTGTTGCGGGTCGACAAAAAAGCTCGTTTGGTCCGTAACAAAATGTACGTGTAAATTTGTAAATAAATTTACTGTTAAATTTTCATGAATTATATAATTTCCTGTCTGCAACCTGTGTCAATTTTAATGTTAAATTTAGCACGTGCGCTTGCTTATTAATAAACATTTTAGTGGTATTTTTCCCACTGCATGGTTTAGGTTTGTTTCGCTGGTATTTTGCCAACCAGCTGGTTGTGTTTATTTTTCATTTCATTTTGAGCTTATCCTGAATTTGTTATTAACACGTGTTTGAAATTACATAAAATTGGCGGGAGCCTTACGTGACGACACAGAAAAATAAGCATTCGTAGTATACATTACTTTTCACCACAGTCGTTGATTTTAAAATTTGGCGCCACGCGTTAACTCCACCTCCTCCTCATAAAATTAATGTATGCTGTGCAACCGTCAAGCGCTGTATTTTCCGTTTGTTTTAGCTACTTGTGCACCGTTTTTCACGCATTCCTACTTCCAACGTTCTAAATAATTTCCTTGTATATTTAGCACAAAATTTACTTATGAATTTTGTGTATGCAACAACGTTAAATATTTTCACGTGAATTTGCGTGTAAATTTTGTACAAAATTTATCGTCATGTCGTACAGGCTTTAGGCTAAAACACTCTATGGTAAGTTACACTAAACACTAGCAATCAATCAAAACTAGGGTTTTTATGAAACAAATTATAGCAATTGTTTAGTACGATACACAATATCCCTATAGCGGCATTTAAACCAGAGTACACATGCCCAGGTCTCAGGTACGCGCTTTATTGATTCTGTGAAACTTACAAGCGATGGCAGACGCTTGTAATCCTAATTTACAGAGACCAGACGTAATAATAAAAAACATCGGCAATCTAGTGACAGTACAAAGACTAATAAAAACAAACAAGATCATATACACACGGTGTTACAAAAGTGACACACCTCTTCTCAAAAAACTAAAAGAGTATGTATGGTAAATACATAAATAAAAATGTGATATAAAGCCTTTGTAACAAGTACAAATAAAAGTAAACATAAACAAATTGCTTCCTTGTAATTTTCTACGTTTACACTATCATCTACTTATATACCTGAATTACTTATAAACCGTTAGAAACTGGACCAATGTTTCTTATTAATTTCTTTTTCGGTGTACAGGATAATAACGCTCTACTGGGGTTTTATATTCTGTCTCAGAGGTTTACCTAGCTACCGGATTAGCGCATATATAAACGTCTATTTCACTCAGTCCTATTAATCATAGCGCTTCTCAACACAGAACATAAACTATTAAGAGTGCTCATATTTACCTAGTGTTTAAGTAATGCATATCAACGCATAGGTACACATCAGAACATTTGTAAATAGAAAACACACAAATTTATAATTACTTACTATTTGTTACTAATTGGTCTGTAACTAATTATCGTCTTTACAACCTGCAATGTCTAATATCAAAAATAGTAGTATACAGTTGTTGTATACTATGTTACAGGCAAAAAAATTGTTTCAATAATAATAATATTTAACTTCAACAAGAAATGTTTAATAACTCAGGTTAATAAGCAGTTATATGTCATAATCATCGCTATCAACAGTATAATTAGACTCCTAATCCAAACCGAAGGTAATTACAATTGGATTTAATTCTTTAAACACACGTTCACGTTCTCGCCACTCTTGAATTAATTTTTCGGCGTGTTCGGCGGTTTTTGTTTCTTCTTTCAGGCGTAACAACTGATAATGCTTCATTTCAAAATGTTCATAATTTAATTTACGATTTGACATCATGGCAAACAAAAAAAATTAAATTTCTATATTACACGGCACCAAGTAGTTGCTAAGAGCCAGTAATGATTATTTAGTAAGCCCACGATATTTTTATACTCCTAGAAATGGTCATGATAACTACATTATTGTATTGGTAATGCGATGTGTGTCATGGGTAACGTAATAAGGGAATCGTTGGTGGATAACTCATACAAACCTAACAAACAATTTTAAGCTTAAACAGAAAGCATTTGAAGTTGAACCATTGTAAGGTAATATATTTAATTTCATCTTGGTAGGTAGTACAACTTTGCCAGTTAATGTTACTTTGATAATGAATGAATGAATATAACTACGGCACTAGACAGCATGCATTTTAAGTAAAATCTGTCAGCGAACGGGCAGGTCGATATTTAAGTTCGTACAGTGTTGCGTGAATCCGATAGCCAGGTAAACCTATGAGACGGACTGTAGACGTTGTTTAGGGAAACAAATTCAGCGTTATCATTTTTCTTCTCTAAAATTCGAAACTTCTATTTTAAGTCGATAAACAATGTAACAAACTTACAAAAACGAACTCGTAGATTATAAATCTAGTCAGGAACTGGGAGTCCGTAACACATTTTAAAATGTTTAATGAAGTTAACACTGCAACCACCACAATTAATGATAAATTTAATTTTAATTAATAATTTTAGATAGCGTCAGTACAACTCGCAGGATTCAGGAATAAGAAGAAACACAATTTTTACAAAATTTTGAGCATTCTATGACCAGTATATGTCTTTTTTGAGACCTTCGGCTCTTAGAGACGTACCGATTTTCTCACCTACGCCAGTTAGAGGACCTAC
Organism: Limonius californicus; assembly: GCA_014611495.1. Taxonomy (NCBI): domain Eukaryota; kingdom Metazoa; phylum Arthropoda; class Insecta; order Coleoptera; family Elateridae; genus Limonius; species Limonius californicus. Next base: position 7,212 of record JABXWE010032109.1, on the reverse strand, counting down.
AGCTTAACGTGGGCTCCCAACCCTCTTGTACCATTAGTGGTGTCGAGGGGTAGTTGGCGTTGCGTGGACTGGGTGTATTCTGGTGAAGTTTCTCCAGGTTTACCTGTCCTTTGCCAGTTCTACAGTTTCTGTCCATTCTTTGCCTCTTTCTTGTAGAACTTTGCCTATTGTGTTGTTCTATTTGATTCTTGGCCTTCCTCTGGGTCTTTTGGTATACATTTTACAGTTCCACATTGTTTTGGTGGCGTTATGTTCCTCCATTCTGATTAGATGGCCAAACCATCTGAGTTAATTTACCTCTATATGGTGTCGTATTGGCTTGGTTCCTAGGTCCTGTCTTATTTTGTCGTTTCTGAGTCTGGCTGTTCTTGTTACTCCTCTTATTTTTCTCAGGCATTTCATCTCTACTGCTTGTCGACGGCTATGTTGGCTTTCACCTAAGATCCATGCTTCGCTACCATATATGAGGGTGGGGACGCACACTGCCTTGTAGATTCTGCTTTTAACATCCTTTGAGATTCCTTTTTTGTTGATTAAACCTTTATAGCGCCCCATCTTCACTAATTGTTGTTCCCAGGTATTTGAAGCTTTCTACTTGTTTTAGTTTGTTGTGCTTTAATTCTACTGTGCTATCTTCGTGCTGTCTTGCGATTAGCATTATTTTTGATTTTTCTGGGTTTATCTCCATATTTCTTTTCCTCAGAGCTTCGTCGCATACTTTTAAATTGTGTTGAAGCGATTTCATGTTGTTAGCTATTAGTAGCATGTCGTCTGCATGTGCCATTTCTGATATATTTCATTTTGTAGTATCCTGCATGGCATTTCTTGACTTGGTCTTTAACCTCCTTGATAACATCGTCCGGCACTAGTGTGAAGAGTAACGGGCTTAATGTCCCACCTTGTGTAACTCCTAGATTAATTAGGAACGTGTTCGATTCTTTGTTGTCTGTTCTTATATAGGCCCTACTTACTTTATATAGGCTCTGTAAGCTTCTTATCAGTTCAGCGTTCACCTTCTTGTTTCTAAGGACCTTCCGTATTTCTTCTCTTTATAAACACTTTTAATTAAGAGAAAATTTACTAGGCAGAACACGTCACTTTGTTTTACATATTAAATAACACTGCTTGCTTCAAATAGAACACCCTCTACATATTTACATTTCTGATTTCTATATAAAATCCTGGGGCAAATTCAATTCAATAGCTTTTTGACAAAAAAAAAATCGTTGCGGAATGTTTGAAAGCCACTTTTTTATATTGTAGAAACCGTTAAAATGCCTTATTTTTATAGTAAAAGACTTCGACAAGAAAATACTTTATTTAAATTAAAGCGTTCTAAAAAACTGCCTGCTTATATTTTGAAACTACGTCTCATTTGGGTATCCGATGAATCGCATAAAGGTCAATCCAGTAGTTAGGTAGAAGTGAAGAGACCATTTTAATTTTATTTTTCTTTCTTATTTCCATACTTTACTAACGCTTAATAATAATATACTAAGAGTATGTAAAGTATCAGGGGCAAAGGCTATTTTGCATGAATTTATCCTGTCTGATTCAATCTCATTTTATTTTTCTATAAATATCTTAGGTTAGTTTATTATTTATTTTGTTATCTGTTAGAAATGTAATGCATCTACAAAATTTCTACTTTTCTTCCATGTATTAGGACATTAAGTTAACAATATCAGTGGATAGCTAGTATTTGTATGTCGACGTCCTTGCCGCATCATTCATTTAGTAGTTTCCTGTCATGTTCTATTCTATGATATTTTTATAAGCTATCAGAAAGCTATTATTATATCTCTCCTTGCAATAAATTCTTAGTTGATCTTTTCTAGTACTGCGAATTTGCAATCACGAATTTTTAGTGATTTTATGTATTATTGAAAGCCTAACATCTAAAGTGACTTATAAATTTAAAAAAATAATTCGAATGTGCGAATTACGTATTCTTAAGATATATATATATAATTTTGTGTTTTCCATGGTTGTGTACACTACAGACTACAGATGGAATCGAATCCAATCTGGTATCAATCTCTTCCTGTAGCAAACATACTTTGGTATTAATGTTCTTAAATAAGTTTTATTATTTTCAAATGAAGAGAATAGCAATTATGGAATCGCCCTGTGTGTGTTTAAATATAGCATGTACAGTGCACAGATTTACAAATGTTATGCATGATTACAAACGATGCAACATGTAACCGGTTAAACGAGAAGTTCTACACTGGTAGGAAATGTACCGGTTAATTATGTATATTTTTGCATAATACTCAGCAACAACTTTTAATACGGTGATACTTTTGTTTTTAAATACGTTTAACTGTTGGCCGCAAGAAGCATCAGTTTACATTTGCAAACCGTTATTAACCTTTGTTACACTTTTCGCGATTCAGATATCGCATTTGCTTTAGAAAACGAGAAATTCCGTTAAAATACGGAATTTCCTTGAATGAGCAGATTACGACGTAGATGGAAACCATAGAAGTTCCAAGATAATAAAGGGCATGCAAGAGCTAAGTCGAATGACTTGATAATAAACTTGAAAAGTTCATAACCTCTCTGATGTGCAATGCATATTAAGTAATGTTCAACATTGTGTTTATAACAGAAATCTAAAAATAAGCACAAATAAATGACAGCGAAGGATATTTCATTTCGTAGCTTATAAATTATTTATAAGGGATGGGTAATGTCATTTTCTGCACGCATTGTCTCCAAAAACGACCTATATAGACCTGACACTAATTTAAGTTCTGCGGATTTTTAGGATAATAGGGTTTGGCCTCATTCTGGAGATGGTAATGGTTTTAAAATTTTAATCAAGCATTTCTGAACTGCTCAACAACGTCATTGAGCAACAGCAACATTTTTTCTCTAATAAAAATCTATTTCCATTAACATTTATGTGGCTTTTAACACAAATGCGGAATTCGAATTCTACTAATTTATTCAAAGCCGATTATTGTAATTATACGGTTGTTTAGGCATGGCATTAGAATGAACGTTGATTATTACATTGTGGAGGTGTACTAATTTTTGACATTAAATATTCGTTAATTTTGTATACTAAAAATACCATCCGCTTATGGTGTTTTTTATATGTAATGCAAACGATCTTTATATAAAAAAGCCTTGGCCTACTCCAAAGAAATACATAGAAAGAAGTGAATAAACTCATAAAATATTTATCACTCCACCTAGATTTTTGTATGTTATGAACAAAAATAGAACTATATCTATGTATGAAACTAATTTATCTACTAGTAAATATGTTTGTTTTTTTGGCGTGGTTTACATATTAAGGGAACAAATAGGTAGAGAAATAATCTTCGCCAAATGTAACTAATTTATAACTAATTTATCTACAATTTTTTGGCGGATAAATAAATAATGCAGACACAATTCAATCAAAATCCCTTAACGAGAGGAACAAAGGAGCGAAAACATTTGAAATATCGCGGTAGGAGTACTATCATAGTCGTAGCAATGCTTTTAAATTGAATAACAAAAATGTAAAAACATGTAATGGTATCGTTGACTGATTTTCTAAACAAAATTATGTGTATTGTATATTTCTAAATTCAGCCTTCGCCACTGCTGTTTTTGATAATTGTTTTCTAATTCCAACTGACAAAATTATCAGTTGATAACGCTAACAATCGCTAGATGGAAGAAATGTTGGACAAGGATGTATTCGAAATAACGTCGCTTTTTTTATATTACACTTTGTTTGGTAAAGCATAGCGCTTACACTAGTAGCATATCAACACGGCTTTAACAAATTTTTGGAAGTATTAATAATAAAAATTGTACTAACAATCTGATAGTTTATGTCGCAATTTTCAAAAAGTACCCACAAATTTGCATTCCAACTAAGAATCTGTTATTTAAAGTCTATTCATTGGCAATTGACGATTATAATATTAACTGCCTACCTGGTAAACGCTAATTGGAACTTCATTTAACAATATTTATGATGTACATGTCAACTGCAATGTCGTCAAGTATATAATAACCAGTGTCAACGTAAATGATTAAGGTGTAATGAGCGGGAACGGCAATAAATCTGCTTTAAATACTGTTGTTGGGAAAAGTATTATTACTTCTCTAAGCAACATCCTGGATATTTCTACGGATTCGGCTACAATTGAAATGACGTACAGGCAATTCTTAAAAAAAGAATGCTAGATTTTTGCATAGGGGTTTTATAAGTTTATATCCCAATATCCTCACATAAGTGTATATTTATGCCATGACTCATGGGGGCACATAAAAGCAGCTTGTTTTACATGTAATGTGAATAATATTTTTGTTACGCATATAATAAAACTTCAACTTTTTAGATACTGGCATGTAGCAGGAATTAATTTGAGAGAGTATTTTTAAAATTGTTTCACCAAAGGTGGCTGTACAACACTGAAAGGACACGGGAAATCTTTCGATTATGTAATTTTTCATTTGTAAATACTTTCAATTCCTTGAAATCTCTGCTATTTAAAAAGCAGTTTTAAGTTTCTGTTAGAAGGGAGATCATCGATACAGCAATTGCGACCGTCGGGGCTCACACAGCTATTAGATAAACAGAAATCCTGAAACCTTTGATGGGAACTCTACCAAGAGTACTTAGAGCAGGGGTTGGAAGAATGTCCATTCAAACCGCAGACAGCGTTAGAACTATATATAATGGCAGACAGCATGCAAACTATAATTAAAACAGCAACTGACAGTAGCTGTCCTTTAAATGCTAGGAGAAGTAAACGTAAAGTTTCGTAGCGGAATAGCAAACTCTCCTACAGAGAGAGTACCCCAGAATACGCACTTCAGAAAGCACTACAAGAGATAGCTTAAGCAAGCTATTCTTGCTGAAGAAACCCGTTGGGAACTGTAAGACGACCAGGAAAGAAACCCTAAAACTTCTGCATAGGACTCGCTCTTTGGGGGGCCGTTAATAGCTCCGAGGGGACACCCAAACGAAGATTCTTAATACAGTCACACCACTTCATAGGCCACCTTCAATACGATCAGCCTAACCTCGTTTCTTCTGAAAACGTGGGAAAGGCTGGTCAACAGATACATATGGGAAGATGTTATGAAAACCTTTACATCAGAACCAATTTGGTTCCCAAACAGGAAAATCCTGCGAGCTCGCTATACGTAACCTAGTCGAATAAGCGTAGAAGGCCATAGGTGACCGAAAGGTTGCACTGACCGCCTTCATGGATATCGAGAGAGCACATGACAATACCCCTTCGATGCGGTCAATAATGCCGTGGTAAGATAAGGAGTTTGTGGAACTGTAGGCAGATGTATACACGTTGAGAAATGGAGGAATAATCTCTACAGTTAAAAGGGTTAGGTTCGCGCGAGGATGTCCATAGCTAGAGGTACTATCACTTCGCTTGTAGTGCCTAGAAGTCGATCATCCACACCAACTTCAGAAATGTAACGCATATACTCAAGTTTATGCGAAGAACATAGTCATTCTGTTACGCGGTAAGTTCGGAAGCGTCGTGCGTAACTTGATTTAGAACGCCACCCACACCGTAAAGAAATGGTTCTCAGAAAGGGGACGGTCAGTTAATCCCACAAAAATCTCCATAATGGTTTTCACAAGGAAAAGGAACCTCAATGACTTGAAGGGCTTAAAATTGCGGGGCCAAGACATATCTAAGTTAACAGAAGTTAAGTATCTGAGGTCCATTCTAGACGCCAGAGTCACCTATCAGCATTACATAATAAATATAACAAACAGAGCCATAATGCCCTATGGCTCTGAAAAGCGGCTATTCAGGAGCAGTTATGGACTAAAACGCGCAATGGTCCATTGGCTGTATATTAACGTGGCACTGCCGGTTGTTGCATATGCATCCGTAATCAGATGGCATAAAGCCAAAAATACAGCAATTAAAATAAAAGCAGACTGCAAAGATAGACCTAATGACTATCCCCACTACAAGCCGGCCTCGGTGGTCTAGTGGTTAGCCCATTTGCTTATAAATCCAAGGGACGTGGGGTTGAACCCGGCCGAGGTCGGAGAGATGTTTCTAGCGGGGAAAAATCTAAAAGTGCGCCTTCTGTCGGATAAGAAATAAAGCCGTAGGTCCCGTGCCACTGCGATGCGTGACACGTTAAAAATCACTACTGGAGTTGGAATTGCTCCAGATATGCAAAATTCTTAGTTAGGGTGTACAATAAGCCAATCACAGCTGGAGTACCCAGGGATGCTTGGAAAACCGCATCCTAGATCTCGCTCTTTCAAATCAACAATCAACCTTCACTACAACCATGGAGACGCTGCTTAACCTCTCTCCACTACCAGTAGTGGTCATGATGCCATTGCAGCGGCCTATAGGTCAACACTCGAGAGACTCTCTGGAGAAAGCGCTTTCACACGCAAATCTTACGAAAATTAAAGAAAATCTGCATGTTACAAATGCACTCTTATAATAGGTTTACCCTTAAAGAAATATTAACTACGTGTTCAATTCAGCAAACATAATTTCACAGGGAAGCTTCTCAAAAATCACCTATTTTGTGCTAGCACTCTCCATAACATCGCAGTATAAAATAGCACAACAGTATTAAAAAAAAATAAACTCTACAAAATAACTTCTACAGTTTCCGCTTCAGGTTATTCTAAAGTTTTTCTAAAAACTTGTGATAAAAAATTACTAAGGAAACTGTAGATTACAATTATCGTCAAAACTGCGAGCATCGTTTTGGAGAAATCGGAGGTTACATAAGCAGTCAGTCTGTATAAATCATATTCTTGGGTTTGTTATGTTCGTTAAGTTTTGCCGCTTTATAGGAATCAAAATTCTATTTTAATTGCCGTTCTTAAGTTGATTGATATTTTATTTTTTTTTAAATTGAGGTATGGGAGGTCACTTTGGCAAAGCCTCCGACTGTTCCTTTGTTCCACTTGAAGTACTTGTGTAATCTCGATTATGCCGGCCCAAAACAATTCTCGGAAATGTTATGATTCCCGGAATTCGCACGTATAAGAATTTGTTCCAGAACAAATTATACTTGGGTGAATGTTCTGCGGCGAAGAGAAATTCAGTGGACACTAGGCTTTGGGAGTGAACTGACGTGTTTTTTTTTTTATACCGGGTTGTGTCGCAGCTCTTCTGCTAATTGAGTTCTCGTCTCGTATTTTTGCGTTAGGCAAAAGAATCTCGACTTACGTCGGATTAAATATATTAG
>JABXWE010032108.1:0-12579 GCA_014611495.1 Limonius californicus | reverse complement strand
TAGTGCGTTGACATATACAGTATGTGGTGTTGCAGATGAAAGAGGATGCAGTTACTGTGGTGGTTTGGGTCATCGGATTACTGATTGTCCAAAACTAGAAGCCCTGCAAAATAAACAGGCATCGAATATTGGCCGAAGAGATTACCTTGCTAATACAGCAGCCGATTATTGAGTTTTGCAACTGGAAATTATTCTTACAGTATATGCTGTAAATACTGACTTTTACATTTGAATGATGTCAAACCAATCTTAACTTATTCAACTGTTTTTCTGTAAAATATTTTTTTTTCAAATCATTGCTAATAATCTGTAGTAACAAAAAAGTTTTAGGCTCGTATTTTCTTTTTTTCTAAAAAGTGTACATATGTTTATAAATAAATTCGAAAAATCACGGTAGTTATAAAATACTAAATTGAAATATACGCAACCATGTTTCGTAAAGGAAGGTGGTTTAAGTTAAACGAGAAATTCCTTATCAAAGCACATTATTTGAAAAAGGATCAAGAAATTGAAATTATTGAAACGGTGTAGAATAAGGCTATGTAAGAACAGTCAACACAAATATGTATGCCAATGACTGAATATTGATTATATTTTTCTGGTTTAAAACCTTCAATTTGGTTTCAAATATCATTAAGCATTCAATCGGTGGCATTTTCTTAGAAGTAAAAGTAAAATTCATTATTACAAAAAATACTAATGAACTTATCAAATGTGATGTTTGTTGGAATGGTTAAATAAATTGAACAAAATGTTGCTGCCGGCGCCGGTAGCTCGGATAGGTTGGCCGTATGCCTTTCACGCAGCTGTCCTGGATTCGAAGCCGAACGCCGAGGTCGGTGGTTTTTTTCTGAGCGATAAAAAAACGCTAAAACAGCCCTTCATCTCGGATAGGAAGTAAAATCGTAGGCCCCGTGTGCAAGTGTTGTTGGGCATGTCAAAAGAACCCTCAAGCAGGCTAAATTTCCAGGTGCGGTAGGATCACTCCCTGGCGCCGGTGGTTAGCCATAGTAGCAGAAATAGGCTGACGTTAAATAAAAACAACCAAACAAACAACATTTTGCTGCTGCCATTTTTAATTTCACTTACATTTTTTGTTATAGAATATTTAGAATTGTTTTGTATATTGTCGTTTTTTCTTATATTTTGTACTAAAGCTTGCTTGTTTTTGTATAAAATATGTAATATTGTAGAGGTACAATATATTGAATTTTTTTATAGCTATTTACAAAATTTGTGTAACCATGTCAATCCATATATATATATATATTGATCAGCACAGCAGGCCTAGAGGCCTATGGCTTCGATTGCGTGTTTCCACGCTTTCCTATCTATTGCTTTTTCTTCCCAGTTTTCTAGTCCAAATGTTATTATGTCTTGTTGGATGTCTCCCCACCAGGTATTTTTTGGTCTTCCTTTCCTATTCCGTCCTTCTGCTTCCATCCTTGTGGTTTTTCTGACCGGGTCATCCAGCTCCATCCTTCGTATGTGACCCAGCCATCTTAGCCTGTTTTGCTTGATGACTGTTGTTAGTTTTGGTTCTTTGTAAATATCTTCTAGTTCTCGATTGGTCCTTCTTCTCCACTCACCGTTTTCTTTTATTCCACCTATTATTCTTCGTAGAATTTTTCTTTCCCAGATATCAACTTTATTTTCGCATTCTTTTGTTAGCACCCAGGTTTCGGCACCGAACAACACCACCGGGCGGATCACTGTTTTGTATAGTCTTATTTTCATTTTTCTTTGTAAGTTTTTATCTTTCAGTACCCCGTCTAGTGCTGCTGCACATCTTGAGCCCATTGTCAATCTTCTCTTTATGTCGTGTCCTTGCTGTCCATTGCTTGTTAACTCAGCCCCTAAATACACTGCACTATTCACTATTTTAAACGTATATTTTTTCCCTGTATCTGCTACTTGAAAGGTCAGGTTTTGGGATTCTTCTTGGAGTCTATTTCCCAAAATCATATAACTTGTCTTTTCTTCATTGATTATCAGACCGACCGCCCTGGCTTGTTCTTCTATGCTTTTTACAATTTTTTTGAGTTCTTCTTTTGTTCGCGTAAGTACAGCTATGTCGTCAGCATAGGCTAAAATTTGGTAAGGGCCAGATATTATGTTGTTTCCTAAACGTAATTTTGTTTTCCTCAGTACATCTTCCAATACGATATTGAAGATAGTTGTTGATAGTGGGTCTCCTTGCTTAAGTCCGGTATTGCTCTGGAACTCCTTAGATTGCGCCCGATTAAATTTAATTATATTTGATGTTTTATGTAATGTCATTTTAATTAGGTTTACTGTTTCTTTTGATACTTCTAGATTGCTTAGGGCTTCATATATTTCTGTCCTTCTTATCCGGTCATATGCCTGCCTGAAATCTATAAAAATTGCATGTATATTGATATTTTTTTTACTGCATTTTTCTTGACTTTGTTTGAGGATAAATATTTGATCTATGACCGATTTTCCGTCCCTGAAACCTGCCTGATATTTCCCAATCTTGTTTTCTGTTTCCTTTTTTAGTCTTCGGTTTATCAACTGTGCTAGTATTTTATACGCTACATTTAGTAATGCTATAGGTCGATAATTTGTGACTGCATTCCTGTTACCTTTTTTAAAAATTGGGCATATGAGAGCCTTGGACCATTCTTTTGGCATTTCTTTTTTTTCCCATATTTCTTTAATTAATTGGTATAGGTGTTGTAGTATTGTTTCATCAGAGCATTTTATTAATTCTGCTTCAATTTTATCTATACCTGAGCTTTTATTGTTCTTGAGTTTTCTGACTATTTCTGTCATTTCTTCATATGTTGGTAATTCGGTAGTGGTTACTTTGCCTGGTTTTGGTTCTGGTTGGTTGGTTTCCTCTTCCATGAGTATCTGTGCGAAGTATTTTGCCCATATTTCTGCCATTTCTTGTTCGTCCATACAGAGGTCTCCTTTTTCATTTCTCAGGCCAAGCGTTTGTTGTTGGAACCCTTTTTTTTCTTCCTTTATCTGTTTGTAGAAGGCTTTTGAATTCTTGTCTTTGTAATCTTCTTCTATTTTTTTGTATTTTTCTTTCATTGCCATCCTTTTTTTTTCTCTACATATTTTTTGAGCGTTGTTTCTCGCTATTCTGTATTTTTCATTTAACTCTCGCCCTCCTGTTCTCAGCATTTCCATTCGTATTGTTTTCCTTTTCTCTATTGCTATCCTGCATTCTTCATCCCACCATTCTTTCCGTTTCGTATCTTTCTTTATTCCCATTTCTTGGGCACCTTTCAGAAGTGTGAGTTTTAACTGTTCCCATTTTGCTTCTACGTTATTTCCTTGGCTTTCTTGCTCAGCCATCCTCCTTGTACTTTCCTTGTACTTTTTTTGTGTTTCGTCATTCTTTAGTAAATCTACATTCCACCTGTTTGTTTTCGGTTTGGTTTGTTTTATGTTCGTTATTGTTATCTTTAGATTTGCTATCACTAGAAGATGGTCAGAGCTGATATCCGCTCCTCTGTATGTTCTTATTTTTGTGATCTTTCTTGCATGTATTTTTTGTGTCATCACATGATCTATCTGATTTCTTGTTTGCTTGTCAGGGCTGATCCAGGTAGCCTTGTGTATATCTTTCCTCTTTAACATGGTGCTTCTAATTACCATTCTTTTTGATGCTGCAAAGTCTACTACTAATTGTCCGTTTTCATTCGATTCTTTATGTAAACTTTCGCTCCCTGCTATGTCTTTATTTCTGTCTTCTCTTCCCACTTTTGCGTTCATGTCCCCTATGATTAATTTTATATCATAGTTGGGTGCACTGTCTATTATTTCTCCTATTAGTTCGTAGAAATCCGTCTTTTCCTCTTCCGTTTTGTCCTCCGTAGGGGCGTGTATGTTTATTATGCTTATTTTCCTGTAGTTTGTTTTTATTCTTAGGGTGCTAATTCTTTCGTTTATCACGTTGTAATTTAGAACTGCTTTTTTTCTCTGCTCTTTGATTAGGAAACCTGTCCCTAGCTTGTTTTCGTTTCCTCCCCCGTTAAAATATATGTAATTTTCTATGCCGAATTGAGTTATCCCTTTTAGGTTTGTTTCTTGGATTGCTAGAACGTCGATGTTATATCTTTTTGTTTCTTGTACTAGTTGTTTGAGTTTTCCTGCTTTGTTTATGCCTTGTGCATTCCATGTCCCTATTTTCAATTCTTTTCCTTTTTCCTGTGTCACTCGCCTCCGTTTGCTTCTGTTTGCACTGATGTTTAGCTCATCAATCTTTTCTGAAATTTTTTCGCTTACATTTCTTATCTCTGTATTATGTTGCAACTTTTTCAGTTTGTGTGGCGTATATTTTATTGTTCTTTTTTCCCTTTCAAAATTCGTGTCGGCTCTCTCTTTATTTTCTTGTGACCTGTTTGTTAGATTTTCTATCCTTCTATTATTACTTTCTATCAGTTCACTTAGTTGGCGAATTTTATTTTCTCCTGCTCGTTTTTCTTCTTGCAATTTCAGGTACTTCTTTTGCAGTTCTCCTATTTTTTTTATAATTTCTCTAATTTGTACGGTTTCCATACTGTAACTTATTTAGGTTCTTGTTCGCGTTCACGTGTACCTAGTTCCGTGCCGGAATATCGCGCACTTTCTATTAACTGAACGTGTATGGGTCGCTTTAGCTCAAAGAACGCTGTCTCATCAGGCGCATGACGCTTTTGACGTCTTTTGTAGATTATTGTTTGGGCGTGTCTTCCACTTCTAAATTCACCTTTATTGAATGACACTATGCTGAATTTACTTTCACTTTTGCCTTTATTTTTCCTATAACCAGTTCACTTTTGGATTTTTTACTTTGTGTCAATCCATATATCTATGAAAATTTAATCGTTAAAGTTTGATAAGGATTCCATTTAAAAAATTAAAATGCAAGTGTGATAGATCTCACAAATTAGGAAATTAAACAATTCTAAATGAGTACAATTTGTAGAATTTACTTCAGTATAAATTCATCCAAAAGTTAAAATATATGAAATAGTGGAAAATAATTTCAACAAAAGATCGATATTATTTTTTCGATTATAAACAGCTGGTTGTGCATTTTTCAGAAAAACGAAAACTTGATAATTTTGCATCTTGCTTTCTCATCCAAGTGAGGTTGTATCTCCGATTGATTTGGAGAACCCCAGCTGAGGTTTGAATTTGAAACACTTTATTTAACAAATTACGTAGGTTAAAATAAAGAAATTATTATTAAGTATTTTAAAATGTGCTCTGAGTAAGATTTACAACAGTACTCTAAAAGAAAATATAAAGTTACAACAATTCACCAATACTAAATTTTGGTCTGTATCTTAAAAATGGTGAGACTTTTTAAAGAAAGTAAGAGTGTGTATTTTTTTTAGTTATTACAATAATGGAATATTCGTTAAAATGTTGAGTCTAATGTACATACACTGACAAAACATTTTGTCAAATTCAGTGGCGGCTGGTGAAGTTTCAACAGGGAAGGGTGCATTTATATTCTAAAAGCAAAAAATATGTTATTATAAGAAAAACTCGCCTGAAATTAATGTGAAGTTCTTAAAAACACGTTAAAAGTTTATAAAATTGTTATATTCGTTTGAGTTTTGCCGCTTCATAGGAATTAAAGTTTTAATTGCCGCCCTTGGGTCGATTGCTATGTTCATTATTTTCAAAGATCCAGTTAAATGAGGTCACTTTTGCAAAGCCTTTGAAAGTTCCCATCTGTTCCGTTTGACGTACTTGTGTAGTCTGGATATGCCGACCAAAGGCAGTTCTTGGAACTCTTCGCTTGCAGGTGAGCCGGAAGGCACACGTGCAAGAAGATTGTTCTAGAACAACTTCGTCTGGGTGGGAGTATTTGCGGCAGGGGGAAGTCAGTGGACGCTAGCCTCCGAGAGTGAACGGACGTGATTATTGGAAACCGGGTCTTCTGCTAAATGAATTTATCGTTTCGTTTTCTGCCTTAGGCAAAAGAATCTACGACTTGTGTCGGATTAAATATATTAGCAGAGTGTCAGCTTTTTCTAAAGACAATTCAGTGAATTTGTTCTCTCGAGTAGTGTCGGAATAGAAGCTTCGAACTTTTTGACAGTCTCCTGATAGCCATTGCAAGTGATCATCCTGCACAGCGGCGGAGATTTTGGCATTTGAAGTTCCCGTTTTTCTTTTCTCCGTCAAAGAAAGTCCTGGCCCATAGCGTTGCGTTTCCCTCGTGATCCAGTCTTCAGGGGCGTGCCTGCGAATTTTTTCTGCTTCCCGAAGAACCTAGGAACACCTCAATTGTGCCTCTGTCTACTCTGTACTGAAGAGAAAACTAAGGTAAAACTTGCCAATGATTGTTTTTTCCTTTGTTTATCAGTCTTTCGTTAAAGACTAAGGAATAGAACAGTTCAATTTCCTTAAAAGTGAGGCAACCTTCGGTTGCCCAGTGTTTCATTTATTCATTTAGGTTAAAGTTAATTAATTTCTGCAAACTCGAACGTCACTAGCTGCGTAGATCTGTTCATTAAAGTAAATACCATAAGCCACTGGCGACGAGCCAAACGTTCAATCTTCCCTCTGTGTTTAACTACAATTATTACCGTTTTGGATATTTTTCTTGTACTATGTGTTACCAAGTTCCAGCAGTAGAATTATATTTGTCATAAAATTCACCATATCTTTTATTTCTGTTTATTTTTATTGTTTGGTGCATGAACTTTGTAAGCTTTATATACAGGAGGAGGCACAATAAAGGTGAGTCCGATTCCCCTGGTGTATTGCACTTTGATTGCTGATTTTTTTTAAATAAATAATAATGTAAGGCCCGTATGACGGCATAGAGTTTTGTACAAAATTCTGTGTCGTGTTGTACAGCAAAATTATGTTCAAAACTTTGTACACAATTCTGTAGATTCATGTTCTAAAACCTTCAGAATTTTGTACAAAGTCGGCATCGCAATTTTTAGTATTTATTAAAAATCGAAGAGGGCAGAGAATATTATGTTTACCCCGCCTGCCGACACTCCACACACTTTCTCTTATCTCGTTCGCGGTCATTATTGCTGCAGCTTGTTTGCTTTGTCGTGCGTTCATGTAAAATAAATAAATAAAAACGCTACGAACTTATGCCTTAACCTAATAGTATAAAATCTTGTTAAAATTCTACTTTATCGACAGTCCCATGACAGTTTTCTCGCAGATGTCACCGTAATTTGCGCATGTTCACAGAAATTCTGTTCCATCTAATACATGTTTTACAGAATTTTGGGAATACATTTTATACAAAATTCTGTGCCGTGTTATACAGCAAAATTATGTTCAAAACTTTCTACACAATTCTGTAGATTCATGTTCTAAAACCTTCAGAATGTTGTACAAAGTCGGCATCGCAATTTTTAGTATTTATTAACAATCATAGAGGGCAGAGAATAATATGTTTACCCCGCCTGTCGACACTCCACGCACTTTCTCTTATCTCGCTCGCGGTCTTCATTGCTGCAGCTTGTTTGCTTTGTCGTGCGTTCCTGTAAAATAAATAAATAAAAGCGCTACCAACTTATGCATTAACCTATATTATAAAATCTTTTTAAAATTCTACTTTATCGACAGTCACATGACAATATTGACAGTTTTCTCACAGATGTCACCGTAATTTGAGCATGTTCACAGAAATTCTGTTCCATCTAATACATGTTTTACAGAATTTTGGGAATAAATTTTATACAAAATTCTGTCCCGTGTTATACAGCAAAATTATGTTCAAAACTTTCTACACAATTCAGATTCATGTTCTAAAACCTACAAAATGTTGTACAAAGTCGGCATCGCAATTTTTAGTATTTATTAACAATCATAGAGGGCAGAGAATAATATGTCCAAACATCTAGTAACTTTATGTTTACCCCGCCTGCCGACACTCCACGCACTTTCTCTTATCTCGTTCGCGGTCATTATTGCTGCATCTTGTTTGCTTTGTCGTGCCTTCATGTAAAATAAATAAATAAAAGCGCTACGAACTTATGCATTAACCTAATATTATAGAATCTTGTTATAATTCTACTTTATCGACAGTCACATGATTATTTTGACAGTTTACTCACAGATGTCACCGTAATTTGCGCATGTTCACAGAAATTCTGTTCCATCTAATACATGTTTTACGGAATTTTGGGAATAAATTTTGTAGAAAATTCTGTGCCGTGTCATACAGGCTTGAGATATTTTAAAATTTTTATTAGTTTTATTACTATAATAATAAGGTACACACATAATTCACAATCAAACTAAAAGGTTAGAACTATAAATTCACATCAATCAGTCAAAGAAGTCTTAAAAACACGTAAATTGTCTTAATACAGTTGCCAGTCTACTAAATAATATATAATAATTTTCCATAGTCAATTACACATGTCCGAAAACCAACAAATTATACTTCTGTTCAATCTGGGATTGTTGGATCTAGAAATGGAATGTGAAATCATAACTTGTAATTTTGTTGGTGCTTAGCCTGTTATTGAAGCTAACTGTGACTGATATACAGACAACAGAACCAGGGATCGCTTGTTGGTAGTGACTATGGAGCTGCATATGGTGCATCTCGTCGGAGCAATGGTATGAATATGAAACAAATCCCAGAAAAGGTATTAAGTATGGAATACGAAAGTTTGCAACTGTATGCATCAGAAAATGTATCAAAAATCACTGTTTGGCCCATTTCTAATTGGAATGCTTTTTGGCTACAATACAAAATAAATTGCTAACAACCAAAATGTCTGAAAACTCATATTAACTCAACTTTATTGTAATACTAATTTAAAAGAGTTTCAAACTTACATCTAAGACCCGATATACCAGGAGATCTTCAAAGTTTACTATCCACGACTATACATCTGCATAACGCCCTTTGCTCACGGAATACTTCAATATTAAAATAAATACATAAATAATACTGAGAGATCATAATCCTAATTCATTTAACTAAAAACTATAAAATACTCTAGAAAATAAATAATATAAATTAAATTACGTATGGCGATCAAAGTTACATTTGCCTTTCTTCATTAATAGCCTGACTGAAGATAGATCAAATAAAAAGTCAGTTATCGCATACTTGTGTAATTAGAGAATAAAATGATTAGGTGATGTACTATAATGTTAGATTTTTTACACAGTGTCACCCTTATATCACGCTTTTCTTATTTTAATCATTACAAATTAATTTGAGTTCTAAATAACAAAATTGTTTATAAACGCTTGGGCTACTTTGTAATATAGTTCATTTTTTGCATTATCAACTGCGAGTTAACAATGACAACACGAATAATATAGTATACACTACTTGGTAAATATTTCACAAAATATGTTTTTCTACAATCGATATCCAAAGTAGGCATTTGCGCTCGTATTTGACAACGCAAACGTCATCTTTTTCGATGAATGTCACTTTGTCGCTTATAAGCGACTAAATAAAAAAAACGCTCGCTCTCCCAATTATTAACTATAAATCAAATATGCATTGCTCAGGGTATCCAATGTCAACAAGTAAATGACATCTTCCATTTGAGTGAAAAATTTCCTAAATAATAATCGTATGTGAGCGTGAAGCAGCAAAAATGGAAGAAGAAAATGATTGTAGTGATTTTTCATGTACACCACCTGAAATTGCAAGCGCCGCTAAAGTCGCGACTTTAAACCTATTGCCAGAAAAGGCGCGGGGGAAGTATGAAAAGCAGTACGAACTCTTCATCACATGGTGTAATTCAAGGAAAGTTAGAAGGTACACTGAAAACGTAATGATGGCTTACTTTAGCGAAAAAGCTAAAACTATGAATTCTGCTACACTTTGGTCGGTGTACTCAATGCTACGATCTGTATTAACTGTAAGAAACAATATTGACATCAGCCAATATACGAAGTTAATCGCATACCTAAAACGCCAATCTGTAGGATACAAACCAAAAAAAATCAAGAACTTTCACCAAAGAAGAATTGTTCAAATTCCTCTATGAAGCGCCAGATGAAATATTTTTAATGAAAAAGGTAAATAACACTACTCATTACTCTGTAAATATTAATAAGCTATTTTATTGACAGGTATTATTAATTATGGGAGTTTTCGGTGCATGTAGACGAGATGAACTTGTGAAAATGACCATAGAAGACATTGAAGACAAAGATTCGCTATTAATAGTAAAAATTCCTGACTCAAAAACAAGAAAAAGTCGTGTCTTTACTGTTACTAATAGTGAAGAACTTGATTTTTTATCATTCTACAGAAGGTATGTTGCGTTTAGACCATCAGATTACGACACCCCATATCGTCTATTTCTACGATATTGTAACGGAAAATGCTCTAAACAAGTGGTGGGAATGAATATAATTGGAAAAATACCCTGTGAAATCGCCCAGTATTTGAATTTATCAGATTATAAATTATATACAGGTCACAGTTTTCGTCGCACGTCAGCTACTCTTCTAATTAATGGAGGAGGTGATATCATCCAACTGAAAAGTCATGGAGGTTGGAAAAGTTCTTCTACAGCCGAGGGATACATTGAAGAAAGCATTAATAATAAAATTGAAACGGCACAGAAAATCTTGGGTAAAGGTGAATCATCTAAAGTGCAAATTGTTGAATCAGTAACAATGGCGGAACATACAATTTCAAACTCATCTAGACTTTCTTCATCATCTGGAATTGTCATAAAAAATTGTAAGAACTGTACTTTTAATTTTCATTCCTCAAATTAAATAAATTTTTGGAAATATGTGAACTCTCGATTGTAGAAAAAATCTTGTGTGTAATTCGAGCGCAAATTCATTGTCCATTTCAAGAGATTGCCGCGCTCCTTCGTCGCGCGGCAACTGTCTCTTTCAATCGACAATATATCATTTTGCGCTCTTAATACACAAATAGCTATTACATCACACCTTTAAATGATAAAAACAACTATGTCTTAAAATAATTTAAACGACGCTTCGTTTACCATTGAAAGGTGTAACCGAAGAAGGAAATGACTGTGGCGAGGCTGACAATGTGATATCCACTAAAATGTAAAACACGTTACAACCACACATTAATGCTATAATCGTTCAACAACTATATAACACAGAAGGACCACTCAAGGAAGACTTTATTAACATACAATTGCTTGGCATGTCACCTTATAAAGTACCTTAAGTGGTTTGCACAAACATCCGCTTACAGATTACTAAACAATTTAAGTATTTACAACTGTAACATCATTTGTTGCTATTTTCTTTGAATCATCAGAAAACTTGATCATATCTGGTACTTCATATGTGTAGTACTGCTTGCATTCAGTTACATCAGAAGACTCATTTCCTTCAGCAGGTTTCAGTATGGGTTCATCTAGAGCTTCTGTTGCTCTATAATATTTAATTGCTTGGGCCAACTGAATGATTTTCAGAGTGCATAAAATAAGGCCAAATAAAATTACAATAAAAATTGTAAGAGGAATTATAGAGGAACATATCAATTTGCTTCTGTATTGCTTATAAGCGAGTTCATCAGTATCGATTACACTGATATCATTATCGTCAATAGGCATTGTACGTATATAAGCCTCAGGTATTTTATACTGCAGATCATATCCCACTTGCACCTGCTTTCTAATGAGGGGATCCAAAAGAATATCGGCTTCCAAAGAATCAAATTCTTGTTCATCTACATTATATTGTTCAAGATATGGAAAGAATTTTTGTAAATCACTCTGAAATAAAATGCTAATATTGTACATTTGGTTGCAAAAAAATTTAAAGTTCTTACCTGTTTCTTTTTCGACATTGTATCACAACCGATTGTACACGACCTCTTTGTTTTTCTGTTTGTGTAAGATTCTGCACATGCTAAAAGATATACAATTATCTACAATTAAAATTAATTTACAGGAACTTACACAGATGACATTCTTTATTGGTATCGTTTAGATTTCTTTCCTCTTTAATGTCAATAATATTAAAAAAACGACAGCCTCTTTGGCAAATTATCTGAGAATCTTTACTCTGTAAAAGAAGCAATACCGTTAATTATTTCATGGTATTCCTAAGCAATTAGTTTTACCTACCAGAGGTAACAGAAAAAAACTGTCTGAACAAATATCTTTGCATTGATCAATCTCAAATGCAAACGGATTTGTAAAATAGCTACGTGCGAAGCTCACAACAATGAAGGATGAGAAGTACGAGCAGAAAATGAACTGCTGCAACATCTTTCGAACGGATTTTCTATGTGAAAAATTTCGCCAATTACATTTTTTATTCCATTTAATTATTTTCAATGTGTTTAAATGTCACACTACCACAGCACCTCTGTCAAAATTTGTAAACAACTGCGAAAGCTAATTATTGCTCCCTCTAGCGGATTCTGGACGCTCAATTGCAGCAAATATACACTATTCACGATTGATTTGCCATCCAGCTGGCTGTGATTTTTTTTTTCTTAAGTTGCCTTTCTGAAATTTTATTTGATTGATTTCTAGCAATGTCAAAATGAAATTGCCCTGTTGCCAGCTCTAGAGTCCCCTACTTTTCTAAAATAATCTAGTAAGTTTAGAATTAATAAAACACATAATATGCAAATGCAAATTGTGAAAG